>APFE030136117.1:39702-67972 GCA_000404065.3 Pinus taeda
TTTATTATTTTACTTGATTTTTAATTTTAATTTTATGTAATTTGACTTAAATCAACATATTTATATAACATAACAATGCTTATGATGCAATGAATTATACACGATTTTGCAAAATCTAATATTGCAAATTGAATAATCTATATGGTTTGTATTTGATTTTTTTTTCCTGCATTCTTATCCTAATTTGGTTTATAGCTTAAAAAAAAATCTTAACATTGCAATTTTTTAATATCTTATAATTGTGATAGATTAAACAACTAAAAACTATATATATATATATATTTAACTATGCTAAATTTAAAGTTGGAGTCAACATTGATGTTGGATGGACAATAATCTACTAAGATCACATAATTATACAAAGCTGGCATAAATGATCTGTTTAATTATCCTAAAAGTGACTCTTATCCTCAATTTCTTAAAAAAAATAATTAAATTTCCAACCTGATATTAATATAAGTTTAATAGTAAGATTTTAGCTAAAAATGCTCGGGAAAAATGAGGAGAAAAGGTCGAAATATTATAAGTTTTTTTTAATATAATTAGTGATGAGATTTTAGATAAGAATGGTCGGGAAAAAAACGAGGAGAAAAGGTCGAAATATTATACGTTTAATATACGCTGTTGCGAACAGGTACAGATCCCTAAAACAGAGAAACGTTTTGTCAGCGACAGCAGAAAAAACAGATGCAATAGACTGCATTGCCTGACGAAAAAACAAAAGATCCATTAAATAGAGTAACGTGTGAGACATTATTGTCTGGCACCAGGGAAAGCACATGCAATGATGCAATACACTGCACTGTCAACTCTGCAGAAGAAGGCAGCAGGTTAGGTGTACGAGAATGCAGTACCAGATATTTTCATGAAGAGTCAAACCTACTATCGCTTTCACTGTCTTAATGTGAATGGATCGGAGGATTAAGTAAAAAGAGAAAAGCATAGGATTCGTAACAACGCCTAAAGTTATTTCAATAATGAAGAGCGATTTCATCCAGTGCGTGCATGGGAATATGGAGAACAGGGAGTACAGTTATTTCAATAATGAAGAGCGATCCCATCCAGTGCGTGCCGGGGATTGGTGGGATGGGAATATGGAGAACAGGGAGTTATAGAGAACGGTGATTTACCAGATATTATCAGATTAGATGGCGACCCATAACCAAACTTTTGGATTGCATTCATGATGCGGTGTGAATGGCAGCCATATTCGGTCAACCTGCTAACGATGGGTTCCAACAAGCGTTAGGTTTTAGTAAAGTTACTTTTCCTGCCATTTTTATTTTGATCTAGGACGGAGTTCATTTAATTTCATTCATGGCCATTTGATTTCGAAAATATCTTGAAATTGACAATTCAGTCAAGTTCAAAGACTTTTTAACCTCATTCTCAAGTGTTAATTAAGTATTCTGAGCAAAATACGATAAGGAGTTATGACCAGAGCCGTAACTTAGCAAAACCTATCGTAATTAAGGAGTTATGACCAGACCCATAAATTGCGGAAGTTCTTATTTGGAGTTATGACCAGAGCCGTAACTTAGCAAAACCTATCGTAATTAAGGAGTTATGACCAGACCCATAAATTGCGGAAGTTCTTATTTCCATTTCTATTAGTCCATTAATGCACCATGACATGCACGGTGATGACTAAATAAAAAAAAATAACGGCTGTCGGGCTAGCAGGGGCGCATGTTAAGGTGCATTAATGGACTAATAGAGGTGGAAATAGGAACTTCCATAAATTGCTGGGGTGATTTGTTCATCAAATAATTTGCAAAACATCATGATTTTTGGTTGAAATTTATGAAGTCACGCTGACATGTGAGGAGGTGTGAAAACTGTCAAATTATGATAGGTGAGTCTATTTTGAAATTCCAACGGTGGTCACTAAAACTTTGATAGAGTTTTTTATTTTATTTTTTAAGACAATATTTATTTTTGGCCGTCAAATAATTTGCAAAACTATCAAGATCCTTGATTGAAATTATGATGACATGTGGGGAGGTGTGAAAACCGTCAAATTTGATAGGTGAGTCTATTTTAAAATTCCAACCCTGGTTACTAAAACTATATAGTTTTTTATTTTTATTTTTTAAAACAATTTTTATTTTTTCAACATAAAAAAAATCACCATCTTTTTTTATAAAAACAAAATTCCATGTTCCCAAAACTCTATTACATCAAAAATCTAACATAGGAGAAAAGATAATACACTACTAATTCTAGATCACCATTGATCTTATCAAACACCTAATTATAGCCTTAATTGCTTCCTATTGGAAAGTCATTTTATGGAAACAACTTCCATAATGGATGTATAAACAATGTTAAAAAAAACATAAGAGTGACCATATACAAAACCTCAAGAGGAGGTCGTAAGAAATAGATACACCATTGGTTCAAGAGAGCAATCTTCAACCCGCATTCCTTTAGAGTGTAATATTCCCAGAGTTGATTAGTGAGCCATCTACGAAGCATATGAAGCAGATAAACCTCAAAATAACAGTTCTACCCTGTTTTCACAGTAGGTTGACCACTTTATTTTGTGCCCTTCAAATTGTGATAACGCGAGTTCGATGAGGGTCGCCTTGTAAAAAGCTCTAAAACTGATCGAATCCAGATCTGCCCTGCATCCCTCTTTAGATAATTTATCAGCTTCGCTGTTTTGTTCCCTCAAGATATGTGTGATGGTGACCCCATTGAAATCTTTTATCATCCTCTTAATTTTGTTTTGCTAGTTGGTTAGGTTTGGGGTCCTCAAAGCATACCTCCAATTTTCCCATTTTGTTTTGATAGTTGGTTAGGTTTGAGGTCCTCAAAGCATACCTCCCATTTTTCCATTCTACCACAACCTTGGAGTCTCAAAAAATGGTAATTTCCTCAATTCCTAGCAATCTAGAGCAAAACAAGACACCCCACAATGCTAAAAGTCTAGCCCTGGTGTTGGATCCTTTACCACTATTCTAGGAAAAGTGATAGTAATACCTTGGTGTCAGATGGATAGACATATCACTGCCACTTTGCCCATGTATTAAAGCCCCATTGAAGAAGCCAACAAGTTATTTGTCCCAGAGAGGGCTATGGCATCGAATGGAAAGTGAAATTCTATCTACAAAAGCTCCATCTTCCAGAAAGAATGAGGAAATCTTGACACATGTCTTTTTGACATCTAGGGACACTTGTTCAAACACGCATCCATTCCTTGTCCTCCATAAACCCCATAGGACGAAAAATGGCAGATGTCTAAAAGTCTTATAGTCCATGAACCATTGTTTTAGACTTGTAACCACATCTTTGTTATCTCAATTTGCTCTAAAATTTAGCCTATTGATCACTCTGATCCAAACAAGACTGAGAAATGACATAGAATAAATAGATAGTTAATATCTTCCATCCATTCCATACATAAGATACCAATAAAGCTCCTCTTTAATAGATTATCTTATGTCAATATTTTATTGTGGACTGCAAACCAAACGAAACATTTGAGTTTCAGGGGGATTTGTCACTTCCAAGCCCTGGAAAACCAATGGAGAAGAGGGGTATTTTGTTTTGGTCAATTTAATAATGGCATATGCTTCATCTACCATAATATGTTTGTTGTGTGGCCCTCTAGACCAGATCAAGAAGTCATCTTTTGTTGATAATTTTATCCTTGCGAATTTCAACTATAAAATATACTCGTTCCATTCTGCCACATGTTGTCCTGGAATTCTTAATGTCGCAACATCTTTCCAGATAGTATAATGAATGTATGATCAGGACTGGTAACCAATATCTCTGAGGACATGAATTCCCAGGTCATGTAAGAAATTAATTAGATGTAGTGATAATGTGTGGTTGCCAGAGACTCCTAGGAAAGTGTCCAAGCCAATTTTCGGGTGTGCCTCAAACATTGTGAAATAGATTTTGGTTTAGGTGCTCCCTCTCGAATCCTACCACTCATATCCTTTCTGTTAAAGTATTTAAACATAATAATATGATGCTATAATCCCTCCCTACTAAGTGCCCTCCAAATTTTTTTTAGGAGTAGAGTTAGATTGAAACATTCAGTATCTTTGAATCCCCAACCACCTTCCTCAACTTTGTAGTCTCTCCCCTACACACAAGATGTATATTCCAATCTATACCTATTCTAGCCCATAAAAAATCATAATGATAGAGTTAATCCGTTTAATAATACCCTTATGCAATTTATAAATATGCATCCAAAAGATTGCAATACTCTGGAGGAATAATTTAATCATGATGAACCTTCCACCCAGTGAGAGCCACTTGTGTGACCATGTTTGGAGTCGCTTCTCAAATTTCTTGCAATCCCAGTGCTTGTTCTCATATCTATTAGGCTTCAAGAAAAAAACGAGATATTTGAATCCTCCCTCCAGAGGGATATATTGCACATTAAACAATGTAGTGATATCCTTCATGGTAATTCCTTCAAGATCAGAAGAAATCAGGGCCGACTTCATCTTGTTCATGGCCAGACTCGAGGCTTCTCCAAATATACATAGGATTTTGAATAATACCTTCCAATCACTAAGAATTGCTTTCCCAATCACTAGCACATCATCAACAAACAACAAGTGTGTAAGGGAGATTTCAGAAGATAATTTTCATCCAAAAATGAAACCATTAGAGAAAGAATTTATGATACTTCTACTTAGACCATCTATTACCAACAAGAACATAAGTAGAGACAAGGCACACCCTTGTCTAATACCCCATGAATCCTTGAAGAAGTTTGTGGGTAGATCATTGATAATGAAAAAAAAATACACAGACGTCATACACAACATAATCCAATTCACAGTTTGGATGTCATGCAACCAACACGCAAAATAGAAGAAAATATGGATCAACGACTTAAAAATTAGCCTGTTCGAGGGGGAAACCTCCTTTATATTACATAAATGAACAATTCTTGGATGAGACAAATGATAATATCTCCTTCGTATATATAGGAGTATAAGGGGTCACAATATAATCAGAGCCTACATAACAATAATAATGTAAGGGCACAATAATAACAATAGTGGCCTTTTATGGGGCACACCAATAACAACATGGGGGATACATGGGCACAACAATAACAATAGGGGACTACACTAACAATAATAATAAGGGAAATACTCTAGTATTATAAGGACCTAACATGCCCCTCTCCTTCGAAAAAGTGTTGTCCTCAATGCTTGAGTACTTTTGGATGCTTCTGTATAAAATTCTCATCCTCCCATGTTGAATCTTCAGTGATAAGTTCTTCCACTTAATGAGATACTCTGAAATTAAGTGATTTTGTAGCTACCGGGTTCATGTTTCCGTGACTACTTCAGGTTCAAATATGATTTTTCCTTCTTCATTAAGTTTTGGCAACACTGTTTGAACTAGGAGCTTGTCATTGATAACCTTCTTTAAGCATATAACATGGAAATCTGGATGTACTCAGGAAGGTGCAGACAACTCCAATTTGGATGCCTTAGTACCAATCTTTTGCAACACCTTGTAAGGACCATAGTACTTGGGTGATAATTTATTATCCTTCTTAGCTTGCTTGAGGGACATTTGTTTGTATGGTTGTCGCCATAAAAATACCCAGTCGCCTACATCAAAACTTCTTTCACTGAAATGTTGATATGCTTGTTGTTTCATTCGATTCTATGCCAGAGTGAGGTTATCCTTTAAGAGTTTGAGAACTTCTTGTTGATGTTTGATGTGATCTTCCATTGCTTGAACCTTAGAATTTTCTCTTAAAGATGATGTGATGGATGATGGATGATATCCATAAAGTGCCATAAATTGAGACATTTTTTGATCCAGGTGGATCTTCAGACACCTTGGCATGGAAACGCTTGAAAATCAAAGTGAGCAGAATGATGTCTAATCAGGACCAGATCGAAGAGCTCATCTTCCTGATCGTGGAG
Source organism: Pinus taeda (assembly GCA_000404065.3). NCBI lineage: Eukaryota > Viridiplantae > Streptophyta > Pinopsida > Pinales > Pinaceae > Pinus > Pinus taeda. Next base: position 45,621 of record APFE030136117.1, read on the forward strand.
GTGTGAACAGTTTGTTAATCCGAGTACAGTTGAAGAAGTTATCGTGAAAAGAAGGACAACTTGATCCTTAAGAAAATGAGGTTTTTCCATAAAAATTGGACTTTAAGCCTTAAGAGGCAAATCCCAATCGGCATATTCCAAAGGGCAGACTTAAGGCGGGCCTTTGGAACCCCCGATCAGCGATCTCCGACTAATTGGGATCGGGGGCAGGCAATCGGCAATGGCGAAGAGTTAAGTTATGTAATCGACGATAACAGTGCTTTTAAATCGGCAATGTCGGCATCAGTGGATCGGCGTCGGCGGAACCCAAAGGTCGAGGACCAGGACCCTTGGATTTCAGCGATGTGATTAGCGATTGCCGATATCAGCAATCGGCGTCGGCACATGCCCATGTATCAGTGAAAGACCCCGAACCGCAGCGATAGCGGTCTAGCGGCACAATCTCAGCCGTCGGATTCAGAAACCGATCAACAACCAAGATTTAATCGGGAGATCGATGATCCCGATACCAAGGGGCGATGCGATTTAATTTGGATCGTCCGATTCGGAACCAATCAACGGTCCAGATCTAATAGGCGAGATCGACGATTGACAATTGGCGACCTGCGATCCCAACTTGCGATATATCTCGAACCCGATAAGTTTATAGGCTCGATTTTATAAATTTTGAAATCCGAACTATCGGATTTTTCAATGTTTTTAGTGTTTTTCCGGGTTTTTGTTTTATTGTTGTAAAACGATAAAATGCCTATTTATAACGGTTGTTGCGCCCGCCAAATGTTCTATACAAACGAATTCTATTACAAGCAATAGACCTCCGATTTTTATGCACTGCCTTGTCCCAAAAATGTGTTATAAAACACGATGGGTAACAGAGATGCAGGGGGGTGCCAAAGGAAAAAGGCTGCGTAACAGAGGAAGAAAAGGCGAGAGAGCTTGTATGATGCATGCCAGAGAGTGCCCGAGAGCCTAAAGCCTGTTAATGATGCCAGATAATGGATGCAGAGAGCTGGGGAAGGCAAGAGACCATGTAAACAATGGGCGCGAGAGCAGTATGACTGAAGGCGAGAGCCTGCGTGCCAGAGAGAGCTTGAAGCCAACATAACAGAGCCTGTTTAATCTATAGTGCAAACAACCATAGAGAGACAACGCTTGAAGTTCAGGCAGATCGCAGTGACATAACCAGAGGGCTACAGAGCCAGATAGCCAGCAAGCTACAGAGCCGAGAGTCCAGAGCAGTTCTTCTTGTGATCAATTCCTTTAATCAATTCTTCTTTATTGATTTTTCTTATGATCGATTCTTCTTCGTGTGCTCAGCTCATCTTTTGATCAATTCTTCTTGATTGAATGCTTCTTTGATTGATTCTTCTTCGGTCACTTATTCTTCATGCATATTGATGCTGTGAGATCAGTGTTTCAGCAAGCTTCAACACTTTGACAGTTGCTTCAGAGCAGCACTTCTTCATATGGCCATTTGTAGTGAGGCCATGACAGATTGGTAACGGACTGCGCCTGCGTATGGATAATGTGAACAGGTGTTCACTGTGGATCGTTTTATCCACTTCTTCATTCACATATTCAAATGGCTCGTGGTTGTTGTGAGGTATATGATTATTTCATATATTTCTTCTTTTACATTATGCTGCAGATCCTAGATTGATATTGATGTAGGATCTTCTTTATTTTCATGTTGTCATGATTCCTTGCTTCATGTTATGAGGAATCTTCATATGATGTAATTTATACTTTGAGATCCCTTATTGTATATTTCTGGGATACTCTTGTTGTTGTTGTGCATGTGTTGTGCTTTGACATCGCTTTTATGCCTTGTTGGCGGGATGCGCACCATGCATGTTTTGTGTCATACTGATAGGAGTTTTGATTGAGATTTCTAGTTGTGGAACATCTCTTAGAGCCACTCCTGCGAGAGGTCATTCTTCCTTGTATGATCGAGACATCATCTCTGTGTACATCACTTTTATTGACAACACCTAATGCAGTGGCCTACACCACCTTGATTGGGGCCCGGAGATGTAGTCCCTCCTGGACGAACTCCATTAACAATGACTTGTGTTTTCATATGATGATGATTGTTATGTTCCTCTTCCTTACAGTCTACAGTTGTATTTGTTAATGTTCTTTTAAGATGCAATTTTAACACATCACGAAAGTAAAAGGTCTTGGTAAGGTCCTTCTTCACACCCGAACCTGGATCAAGTGGTATCATAGTAGGTCTTAACGTTGATATGAATTGCAGCATGAACAATGGAACGTGAAATGACAGAGGATGAGAGATCCATGTGAGAGACCATGCTTGACATCTCCAAGAAAGTGGAAATTGTGTATGAAACTCTACAGAAAGAAACAGAGGAAAAGGAGAAATTACAACTTCAGTTGAAAGCCGCAGAAGAGGCCATGAAAGAACTAAAGCAAGACAAACATAATCTTCAAATAGAGAATGATGAATTGAAGATGCATCTACACAAGTAGAAAGAGGAGAAGCAGAGTTTGATACTACAACTGCAAGCAAAGGACGAGGCCTTGGAAAAGCTGTAGCGAGACCCATGTGAGGTAAAAAGTAGTTCTCCATCTTCATGTATATCTCCTAATGATGATTTCGCTATGTTTGAAAATCATACCACAAGAATTGGCTCCAAACTGCTGAAGCGAATGGGATATGAAGGAAAAGGCTCCGGGGTTAATGGCCAAGGCATTATCAATCCCATCCAAGTAGAGGAATTACCATGTCGAGCATGACTTGGGTATGTCAGGAAAGAAGTTGGGGAATGCGATCCACCAACAACGAATAATGAGCAACCTTCATTAGTTCTTTCCAACTCGAAAGAGAAGGTAAAAGATGTTGATTTCCTTTCGATTTCATCTTCTGATAGTATGATGTTTGTTGGAGATGTGGAGATCTCGATTACAGGGACAAACTTGAGGCTCCTTATAAAGATAAGGCACGAGGAGAAAGAACTTGGTGCTAATAACCAAGGCATCACTCAACTTTTGGAGGTTATGCATGAAACTCGATTTGCAGGCTCGAGGTACACTAAAGGAGAGTTCTCAAAGGTGTCAGAGTTGTCTGAGACATCGTCAAGGAGAGAGAATGATGGGAAAGCTTCCCCATCATCCCATGGCAGTTTCCATTGCAGGAAGAGAGCTGAGGCAAGCTCTCATCACCATATTGCCATCAGAATTAGCAAAGGAAGGTATAATCACTTTCGATCTTCAAATGTTCATTTTGATTATGATCATGTTGTTAATAATGAATGAAGATTAAGGGATTGAAAGACATGCACCTTTTGTGGTTTACCTAACCATACCTTTTCCAAGTGTTGGAAAAGAATGGCAGCAATCATGAGGCATGAAAAACCCTCTCGACAGCATGAAAAAAAAACAGATTAAGAAGGTATGGAGGAAGAAAACATACTGCAGTCATTGTGACAGAAATGGCCATCAGAGAGTCACTTGTTGGAAGCTCCATCCAGAGCAACGCTTGAAAGACAAAGCGTCAGTGCATGAACCAGGAAAAGCAGTTGTTTGACAAGCAAAACACCCTCAAGGAGGTGACCCATTCACAAAGATAAGTGAGAAATGGTTCCTAGACATGTTTTCGTTTCATGGTAATTCTTTTGTAAATCACTTATTGCATTTTGAAATGTAAACGTGATGATGTGTTTCCATCATGTAGACAACAACAATGATGTCTGGTCATGTTTTGAGTCATATTTTGAGATTCATGTTAAAACTCTGAAAGTGATGTTATGTTTCCCTCACATGTCAAAACAATAGCATTTGGCCTTATCTATGTAAATCATGTGTTGCAGGATGATGTGTTTTCCATCACTTTTTGAAGCAACCATGATGAGTTGGCCTTGTTGTCATATCTGGAGTATTACATCTGTCTTATTGTAAACATGCCCACTGAGTATGTGTTATAAACTCATGGCAAGTAGGGGACATTTGGGTTTCTAGTTTGGTCATGTTATTTAAAGCATGTAATTGCAAATCCATGACTACAAGTTGCAGATGTAGCAGGTGTCGGTTCGTCTCTTAAGGCTCCAAAAAACAAAGGTGAAGGAGAGGGAAGCGATACCTTTTCAGAACATCTGTGATGCAGACAGGGTACAGAGAAAGGTGTAGATTCTTATTATGCTTTTGGAGGACCAAAAGATCCTCAGTGGGGAGGATTGGTCCAGGTGGATCTTCAGACACCTTGAAATGGAAACGCTTGAAAATCAAAGTGATCAGAATGATGTCGAATCAGGACCAGATCAAAGAGCTCATCTTCCTAATTGTGGAGGTGGGAACGGTTTGTCAATCCGAGTATGGATGACGAAGTTATCACGAAAAGAAGGACAACTTGATCCTTAAGAAAATGAGGTTTTTCCATAAAAATTGGACTTTAAGCCTTAAGAGGCAAATCATAATCGGCATAGTCCAAAGGGCGGACTTAAGGCGGGCCTTTGGAACCCTCGAACAACGATCTCTAACTAATCGGGATTGTGGGCAGGCAATCAACGATGGCGGAGAATTAAGTTATGTAATCGATGATATCGACGCTTTTAAATCGACGATGTTGGCATCGGCGGAACCCAAAGGCCAAGGACCAGGACCCTTGGATATCAGCGATGTGATTAGAGATCACCGATATCAGCGATCGACGATTGGTTTCGGCACATGCCCATGTAATGGCGAAAGACCCCGAGTTGCAACAATAGTGATATAGTGACGCATTCTTAGCTGTCAGATTCAGAAACCGATCAACGACCAGGATTTAATTGGGCGATTGACGATCTCGATACCAAGGGGCGATGTGATTTAATCTGGACCATCCGATCCGGAACCAATCAACAGTCCATATCTAATCGGCGAGATCGGCGATTATCGACCTGTGATCTCAACTTGCGATATATCCTGGACCCGATAAGTTTATAGGCTCGATTTTATAAATTTTGAAATCCGAACTATCGGATTTTTCAATGATTTTCAATGTTTTTCCAGGTTTTTGTCATATCGTTGTAAAACGATAAAAGGCCTTTTTATAATGGTTGTTGCGCCCTCTTATTGTTCTATACAAACGACTTCTATTACAAGAAATAGACCTCTGATTTTTATGCTCTGCCTTGTCCCAAAAACGTGTTATAAAACACGATGGGTAAAAGAGATGCAAGGGGGTGCCAAAGGAAAAAGGCTGCGTAACAGAGGAAGAAAAGGCGAGAGAACTTGTATGATGCATGCCAGAGAGTGCCCGAGAGCCTAAAGCCTGTTAATGATGCCAGAGAATGGATGCAGAGAGCCGGGGAAGGAGAGAGACCGTGTAAACAATGGGTGCGAGAGCAGTATGACTGAAGCTGAGAGCCTATGTGCCAGAGAGAGCTTGAAGCCAGTGCAGCAGAGCCTGTTTAATCTATAGTGAAAACAGCCATAGAGAGACAGCGCTTGAATTTTAGGCAGATCGCAGTGACATAACCAGAGCGCTACAGAGACAAATAGCCAGCAAGCTAAAGAGCCAAGAGTCTAGAGCAGTTCTTCTTGTGATCGATTCCTTTAATCAATTCTTCTTGATTTTTCTTGTGATCGATTCCTTTAATAAATTCTTCTTGATTGATTTTTCTTGTGATCGATTTGTCTTCGTGTGATCATCTCATCTTTTGATCAATTCTTCTTGATTGAATGCTTCTTTGATCTATTCTTCTTTGATCGCTTATTCTTCATGCATATTGATGCTGTGAGATCATTGTTTCAGCAAGCTTCGACACTTTGACAGTTGCTTCAGAGTAGCCTTCTTCATATGGCCATTCATAGTGAGGCTATGACAGATTGGTAGTGGACTGTGCCTATGCATGGATAATGTGAATAGATGTTCACTGTGGACCGTTTTATCCACTTCTTCATTCACATCTTCAGATGGCCCATGGTTGGTGTGAGGTATATGATTATTTCATATATTTCTTCTTTTATAGTATGCTGCAGATCCTAGATTGATATTGATGTAGGATCTCCTTTATTTTCATGTTCTCATGATTCCTTGCTCCCTGTTATGAGCAATCTTCATATGATGTACTTTATACTTTGAGATCCCTTATTGTATATTTCTGGGACACTCTTGTTGTCGTTGTGCATGTGTTGTGCTTTGACATCCCTTTTGTGCCTTGTTGGCGGGGTGCGCACCATGCATGTTTTGTGTCATACTGATAGGAGTTTTGATTGAGAGTTCTAGTTGTGGAACATCTCTTAGAGCCACTCCTGCGAGAGGGCATTCTTCCTTGTATGATCGAGACATAATCTTTGTGTACATCACTTTTATTGACAACACCTAATGCAGCGACCTACACCACCTTGATTGGGGCCCGGAGACGTAGTCCCTCCTGGACGAACTCTGTTAACAACGACTTGTGTTTTCATGTGATGATGATTGTTATGTTCCTCTTCCTTACAGTCTGCAACTGTATTTGTTAATGTTCTTTTAAGATGCAATTTTAACACATCACGAAATTAAAAGGTCTTGGTAAGGTCCTTCTTCATACCCAGACCTGGATCATTTTTGCTGTAGTATGGGAGGAAGTGTTATACCACCATTCAATTAGAGGTAACCACTTGACCCATTGCATTTGTTTGTTAGATACAAAGCAATAGAGATATCCTTCCAAACATTTGTTCACTATCTCAGTTTGCCCGTCAGTTGAGGGTGATAAGATAAACTATGAGCTAATTGAGTACCAAGACAAGAAAATAATTCCGTCGAAAAAATTCCCGTGAAAATCAGATCTCTGTCACTTACAATAATCTTTGGGTTTCCATGTAGCTTTTGAATTGTTTCCATAAATGCAGTAGTAACTATACTAGATTTAAAAGGATGAGATAATGCACAAAAGTGTGCATACTTTACTTGGTAAGTCTATCAACTACTACCATGATGGTACTCTTTCCTTTAGACTTGGGTAAAACCTGTGATAAAATCCATTGAGACCTCCTCCCAACACTGACTTGGAATGGCTAAAGGTTGTTACAGACCCAGGGTCTTAATTTTCTCAACTTTATTTTATTGGCAAAAAAAACATTTTGCCACAAACTTTTGAATATCAGATTTAAGGTCATCCCAAAGGGGAGGTGTGCATTCCAAAATAATCTTTTGCTTGAGTTGGGTATTCTTACAAAGATATAAGCGATCTTTATACCATAATGAAACATTTTTCTAGCTAAATGTATTAGATGTACTAGGATCTTGTTGCAACTTTTGAATGAGTGTCCACACCTCTTCATGATTCTTGCATTCATCCCTTGTTTTGGTTATCCAATCAGGTTGGATAATATAAATGATACAAAACAATTTTTCCACATCCTCATCCTTTCTTGCGAGTGCATTTGCAACAAAATTTTGCTTCCCTTTTTTGTAGATAATTTCAAAGTCATAACCCAACATCTTTGTGACCCATTTTTGCTGCTCTTCTGAAGATAATCTTTGTTCCAAAAAGTATTTAAGACTATCATCATCTGTTTTTATCTTGAAGTGTCTTCCCATTAGGTAAGGTCACCATTGCTTTAGTGCATGTGGTATTACCAACATTTCCTTCTCATAGATAGATTTGTGTAAATACTTTCTTTTGATTGGACAACTTTTAAAAGTAATGGATCTTCCTTCTTGCATTAAAACAACATCAATTCCATTTCTCAAGACATCACATTCCACAATAATTTCTTTTGTGAAGTTCGGCGTAGCTAAGGCTAGTGCTTGGTACATTGCCTTTTTAAGATGTTCAAAGGCCTTACTTGCTTCTAGAGTCCATGCAAATGCATATTTCTTCAGTAATGTTGTTAAAGGTGTTACTATTCTCCCATAATTCTTAACAAACTTGTGATAATACCCTGTCAACTTGAGAAATCCTCGAAGATTCTTTATGGTTGTGGGGATTTTCCATTCCTTAATGGCTTTAATTTTATTAGGGTCTACCTTAACACCCCCATGAGATACAATATGACCTAAATAGTCCACCTCCTGTACTCCAAAGACATATTTGGAGGTTTTTGCATATAATTGTTTCTTCTCCAATAGTTTGAGCACCTTGTTAACATGTTGAACATGATCCTTCCAAGACTTGTTGTAGATTAGTATATCATCAAAAAATACTAACACAAATTTTCTAAGAAAGGGTTTGAAAATGGAATTCATCAAACCTTGAAATGTGAAAGGTGCATTAGTAAGGCCAAAACACACAACCAAAAATTCATTATGAACCTCATGAGTTCTGAATGTTGTTTTTAGAATGTCTTCAGTCTTCATTCTAATTTGACGATATCCTGAATGAATATCCAACTTGGTGAAGTAAATTGCTCCACGTAATTCATCCTACAATTCATTAATGACAGGAATGGGAAATTTATCTTTAATAGTGAGCTTGCTAAGCTCCCTATAATCTAGACACATACGCCATGATCCATCCTTATTGCGCACCAATACTATTGGTGCAGAGAAATGACTTTGACTAGGTTGAATTGTACCAACCTCTAGCATTTTTTCCACTATACGTTCAATTTCACTCTTTTGGGCATAGGGATATCTGTAAGGTCTGATGTTTGGAGGAACATTTACTGGAATCAAATGAATAACATGATCCTGATTACGAATAGGTAGGAGGTCTTTGGGAGTCTCAAATACCTTGGAATGATTGATCTTTTAAATCTAGTATAGTTTCTACAACACCAACACCACCCTTTGGAATGGAAAGCATTGGACTATTCAATACATATTCCCCCATGGTTATCTTGATATTATGGCACTTTCCAGAGAAATTTATGGTTCCTCCATTTGCAACCATCACTTGACACTCTGGTGCTAGATATAGGGGGAAATTCAATTCGTTGGCTATCTTACAATGAATAAAATTATGGGTACTACCTGAATAAATCAGAACTATTACATTTTTCTTCTTGATATATCTTTCTATCTTGAGATTTTGAGGAGTGGTAATTCATGCCAATGCATTACAATATATGGTCGGACTCATTTCTTATTTATCTAGGCTTAGTTCCTGGTGTATATCCTCCTCTTTGATGTTTCTTCTTCCTCCTCTTCACAATCTATGTATAATAATTTGTTCTCAACACACTTATGACCTTTAGTGTATTTTCTATCACACCTGTAACAAAGACCTTTTGCTCCTTTTTCCTCATTTTTTTGTGGTGTCAACCTTGCAGGTTGTGGAAGACTAGGAGCAACAACACTTCCATCTTAATAGTTGTGAGTGGTTGATTTCCTTGTTGCCATAATTTTACTTTCAACTTTTCTTCCCACCCTAAATTCCTTCTCCAATGAATCAAGTTCCCAAAGGAGAACCTCATGTTGGATGTTAGTTTTTTAAGTCCCTATGAAGACATCAATCCTATGCTCCTCTAGAATATCAGTTACCCTAATATTCAATTTTTGGAAGTCTTCAATGTGCTCCGTCGTTGAACCCTTTTGTTTGAGATTTATCAATTGGTTAAAGAAGGCTTTTCTCTTTGTATCTTCATAATGTGCTATCATTTACCTCGTAAACATTGACCATGTGACAAGTGTTTTACAAGAACAAATCCATCTATACCATACAAACTGATTGGGTTCTAAATATAAAGATGCAGTACATACCCTTTTGTGAGGGTTGCACATCATGTAGATCAAAATATTGCTCCATTTATAGTATCCATGTTATTGGGTCCTTGCGATAAAAATTCCTCATATCTATTTGTGGAATGTGGTGGTTCTTAAAACCCATATTGGAGTCTCTAAAATCATAATTCATATTCCTTTTCTCCTCATCGATATTTTCATAGATTACCTTGTCACCACCGGGAAGGCTTTCTTGCAACAACTTTGTCAAACCTTCCAACTTGACATTCATTACATACATGTCTAATTTAAAATCCTCTATGTTTCATTTTATACCATATATTTCCCCTTTTAATCCATCCATGTCATCTTTGGTTTCTCTTCATGAGAGACAAATTTGTTGCACTTGGTCTCGTAATTTTCATATATCATGTTACAATTCTTCCTCTTCATGCGCCATAGTAGAGGTTTTTTAGGGCTTAATGGGTGTATAATTATTTCATTTGGGAGGAATTTTAGAACCAAATACTGATATCTATTCTTCAATATGCCCTTTGAATCACTTCAAATTGATTTTTGAAACAAAAATTATGCAAAATTAAAAAATACACACCTTTTTTCTTGTGTTTTAGGAGCTCAGTATTGCAACTGTTGTATCTCTATAATTTCGGATCACCAAAGTCTGAAATTTTGTCTTGTGGTATCCCTATGAGTTTTCTTTGCAACCCCACAAGTCAGACTAATACTGGATTCTTCAACAAAAATTTATGCCCAATCTCCCAAGATGGTCTAACTGGTTCAATGCAACGAACTTGTATGAAGTGCCAAATGTCACTGTTTTGACTTTCGGCCTTGAAAATGATACACAAAAAACTACATTTCGTGCGATTTTAGAAACTTCTTACGAAATTAATATTCAATGCTCAGAGAGAAAGTTATGATGATTTTTCCTAGGTCACATGTTTGAGATTGAATTCTAGAGCATGCAAAACCTAACTTCCTCAAATCATATCTCTGAAAATATAGGAAGCCAACATCTGAAATTCATACATGAAGTTCACCAATATTTTTACTCTATGTGTTTTCACTTTTAGCTTCTGAAGCCTCGTAGAAAAAATGTTATAGTGAAAATACCAAGATGAATTGTTTGAAGAAGCGAAACCCTAGAATCAAAAGCTCTGATACCAAATGTTATGTAACTAACTCACAAAATAATAGAAAATATAGATAAACAACTTAAAAATTAGCCTCTTTGAGGGGGAAACCTCCTTTACATTACATAAATGAACAATTATTGGATGAAAAAAATGATAAGACCTCCTTCGTATATATAGGAGTCTAAGGGGTCAAAATATAATCAGAGCCCACATAACAATAATAATGTAAGGGCACAACAATAGCAATAATGAGCTTCTATGGGGCATAAAAATAACAACATGAGGGATACATGGGCACAATAATAAGAATAGGGGGCTACACTAACAATAACAATAACGGGAATGCACTGGTATTATAAGGACATAACATTGGAAGCCAAAATTGAACTTAATTAAGATCATTCTCAAGTATTCCTAGTCAACAAAATCAAAATATTTTATGACATCAATTCACATTAAGCAAACATCAATCTAAGAGGTATTGATATAATGAAAACATTCTTGAGAAATTTCCACCGAATCATGAATCTGGTGTTAAGCCAGAAAGCCAAATTGTTCTGCTGATATGAATTTTGACAGGGTAGGCTTGATCAAGTTAGTGATGGTATTTGAAATCACCTTATAGATAGTATTGCATAATGAAATAGGATGAAAATACCTAAAGGTATAGAGATTCTAATCCTTAGGAATCAAAGTAATGAATATGACATTCACAGCTCTAGAAACCCAACACGGTCTGTGGGGCTCCTCAACCATTTCAGCGAGATCATCAAGCGTGATATCATGAAAATGTAGGAATAATTCCACGGTCCATCCATCTAGACTTGGGCTCTTGTCTTTAGCCAAATATTTTAGGACAGCCATGATCTCGTCTCTAATGACCATTTTTTTCCATACGCATTAGAAGAAATTTCAACTTAAAAATACCATGAATTTTCCATGTATATAATATGTAAACCAATCAAAATCCTTTAAATTTAAAAAGATGTACATGTAAATATTTTGGAGAGAACATAAAAAAAAACTATTTTTTAATTGTATTTTTGACTTATCTCCTTATAAGTTTACTCAAATTTCAAGTGTATACACTCATTGGATGCATAATTAACTTACACATCCGAGTACCCATTATGCATACTTTTGAGAAGACCCACTATGATAAAAATTGAAGATACATAAAAAACGTGTTGAACATGCTTTTTTAATTTATCTTCAACTTTTGTCAATGTGGGCCTTCTAAAAAAATATGCATAATGGGTACTCGTTGGATGCAAAATTTAATTATGCATCCAATGACTATATACACTTGAAATTTGAATAAACCTATAAGTAGATAAGCCAAAAAATAGTTTTCTTCTTTTCCCTCCAAAATTCATAACTCGTATTTTATTATTTTCTAATTTTTCCTTAGGAGGCCACTTTTAGGCTAAAATTTCCTCTAATGAATTTGACTCTCTTTGTCTGACAATTCTGGATAAATATTGCATAACTCCGTCTTAGTAGCATAAGAAGACACATTTATTTCACTGTATTAAAATTTAAAGTGTCGGAGAGCAGCACTTTGTATTTCATTTTGTGATTGCACTGGCTCCCCGAATCATTGTAAATCGTTCAAATAGAGTTTTGATTTTTCGTAGAGTACATTTGTCTATGGAAGGAATGACTGTTTTTATCGCCTTCATCAACCCACATCGACCAACTTTCTATTTTCATTGTTTTGCTTGTCTCTTCAAAATTATATTCTTCCTGAGCTCTAAATATAAAATCGCTTGATTGATAAGGTTTGAAAAATATGCAGGGTCTTTGGGGTCTTCTAAGATCTTCATCTATCCTTCAATCGAAATTAATTCCTTCACCCATTTATTATTCTTTTCTCTATCCCAATTTCGAACTTTGTATTTAAGATATCTCAGTTTATGGTAGAAATAGTCCATCTTTGAATCTCTCGGGAGTGGACAACGCATATTCCATGTGTCATGAATTATTGTATCAAAGTCCTTTTTTTTAACCAAAAGTGATTGAATTTAAAAGGGTAGACATGTTTCTTTCCCCCCCAACAATTCCAAAAAAAATGGAAAATGATAAGATATTTGTGATGGGAGAGTCCAAGAGAAAAGTTCTTTAAGTCTCCTTGCATCCTCTAGAATAATGAATCTAGATCGAGCCTTTTCAAGATGCCTTGTAAGCCCCATCTTCCCTTATTCCAATTAGGGCCGATTGGATATGGACGAATATACTTGAAATATTTCATAGAGAATAAATCCTTAAAATAGGGACCCAATGTATTAGCCCTACAATGAGTGCCCTAGACCTCATTGTGCTCTAGTGTTAGATCAAATTCCCCAGTTAAGGTAATAGATCTGAGATCAAGAATACCATTGCCTTCAACATGGTCCCAAAAACCTTTTGTATCCATATAAGGGCGTATATATTGATTATATGGAAATGAGTATAGGAGCCCCATTGAAAACATGTAATAAGAATACCCACAACAGAAATATAACCCTTGGATTTTAGAATATTAGGATTTCACATGGCACTCTGACCTCCAGAGTGACCGGAGGAACTTGTCACACAAGCATGCCAAAGAGGACAACTTTATAGCAAAAGTTTCCAGGACTTCTATTTATCTGTCATAATATCCTTTAAAAGCACTAAGTGAGGATTGGGAATCATGATAATGATTTTGAGGGATCGCCACTTAGGGGTCAATCCCAATCCCCTAACATAAAGAGACATAATCTTCATTCTGTGGAGTCATCTATGGGTGTCTCCCCTCTAAGGATTTGAGACCCAACAATTTCAACGTCCAAATTCCCAACCTTGAAGAATGTTGGATTACTGAAAGGTGGTGTAAGACCCTCTGGAGGATGTAGAAAATATAAAGAAAGGTTTGAGGGGACCATTGAGCAATCCAAGATTTTCTTAAACTTAGTACCCCTCCTTTTGCTAGTAGTAACATTCTTACAAGATTCTGGATTCCCCATTAAATATGTGTCCGCGAAGAAATATTTTTTAATAGTAAGTGGTTCTAGACCATTCAAAGTCCCTAGCTAAAGTCTCCAGATCAACATTAGTTGATGAAGGCGAAAAGGAGCATCTATATGGCTCCCCAAATTTTATAGGTGAGGATAAATATTGTTCCTTCAAACTATGATTGTTACCCCCTTCATTATTTCTATCTAGATACTGGCAGAATAAATCCCTTAATGGATTTAGATAGGTTTGTCCTTCAGAAGGGGCCAGGGCCAGAGTCAATTCACCAGGGGCACCCAAAGAAATATCCCGTGTGTCAGGATTGGGATTTGGAAAAATGATCCCAGGATCTTGATAAGAGTTAACCTCCATATTAGAAGGACAATCTATGTCAATAGGATAGAAGGGGGAAGTAATGTTACCAATATCTAGAGTAGTATTGGATATTGCCACCTAAAGCACCTTATGACCAATAATAACCTTTGGTCTTGCTTCTAGTCTATTCGATCTTCTAAAATTTTGGCTTGATCCTTCACAAGAACTATGACCTTGATAATATGTTGAATCCTAGGAGAACCTAGTAATAGTGACTTGATCGTCACCATCATCCTAGGTGGAAAAACCAGGGGGGAAAAACCATTTGGATGAGTCAAACCAGACATTGATATTGCCACAAAACCCACCAGTGGGGACACACAAAATATGTGCCACCCAATCAGGACAAAGAAGTCGGATGTGGTGGAATCGACCCAGGATTGGCCCACAACGCACTAGTGGGCCACCTAGATCAAAGATCTAAGTTAAGGACGGAGAGTGAATTTCCCACCACCTTTTAAAATTCAACAACTCTGAAGGATGAATAAATAGAAAGAGATATCTCAGACAATCTTTAGTCACATCTAGTCAGGAAGCACTAAGAGGAAGGCTACTATGCTACCACCAATCAAAAGAGAACCCAAGAAAAATTAATGTCGATACATAATGTCACCACCCACTTTTGGCGCTCAAATTATTTTAAATTGTAACCTTAGGAAACGATAAGCATGGACCTGTGAGTGCATCCAAATAGGAAAAATTAGAGGCACCAATCTCACCTACCATGGAAGCTTCAAACACAGATACTTTGAAAGAAATGCAACATAAGAGACTTCAAGCTCAAAAAATACTACATCTAAGCATGTCGAAATAATTAATTCCCAAGACCTGATCTGAAAAATAGAGAGAATTCCAAAACCATTTACACAAAGAATAATAATGGTTCCCCCAACTTTGTTCATACAAAGTCAAAAGTTATCACAGGATGATCCCCTCCCTCTAGAGTAAATGTATAGAAATTACTCACTTTACAAATTGGAACATTGGCTGCAACACCAACAACAACTGAGTGAACTTACACTACACTAGCACCATCCAAAACAACTTATCCAACCAAAACTACCCTTTAGACAGTCTCTATGCAGACCTACCCTGACACTATCAACAACTCAAAACAACTTACAGTGTCATCGAAACACCTCTAAAATCTTTGACTACTAGAAGGCTCCTTTGTGAAAACTATGTAAATGTCCCCAACAATGTAAGCAATAATAATGAGAGCACGAAACAACAAAATCAATAGTTGGGATGTCTTAGACACCGACAAAGGCACCATGAATCATCTTGGAGATCTAGAAATTACTCCCTAGTAGCACCATGGTAGTTTTACTTTGCTTGTATATCATAAACATGTCCATCCAAGAATCCCATAAGTGGAATAACGTCAACCAATGTTGTGTTCTAGCTCATCTCACATGGAAACCCATCTCTCCCTCCTCCCTTTCTAGCTCCTTGTGGCATTTAAGAGGTCTACCATGGAGCCAAAGCGTATTATTCCAACTTGTATAAGAAAGAGAAAGAGAAAGAGAAAATAGAATAGAGTGTTAACATAATTCAAATTGGTATATAGTGTAGTATATGGTTTTAGAGTTTTCAAGTTCATTTACTTTAATTTTATTATTATTAATGAAAATAAATATTTCATATTATAAAATTTTAAAAAAATATATATATAAATTAAATAATTATTCATAAGCAATTCTAAGGAGCATGGTTCCACCCTTGACAACCAAAAGAAGCCTGGAAGAAAATATGCTAAAACAACACAAAGATGAAAACACGCAAAAAGATATAGCATTGGGTCTTCAGAACCCCATAGAATCCTATATACAAGGGAAAATAGACAAGGACTTAGTAAATAAGGACCAGGGAGGAAGAGAAACTCCTCGCATCCCTCATTTGAAATGATGAAAGTACTCTCTTGGAACAGCAAGGGATTAGGGCACCCCTCCAAATAAAATTCCTTAAAAGATCTAATTAATCAAGAAAGACCAAAGATTGTTTTACTTCCAAAAACAAAACAGGGGCAGTTAGAAATGAATAAAATTATTGAACAGCATAAGCAATACAAAGGATGTGTGTGTGATTCCAGAGGGGCTTCAGGAGGAATCGCTACACTTTGGCATCAAGACAAATGGAACAATACAACAGAAATAGTAGAGCAGCATTGGATAAAGATTGTACTGAAGAACAACATGAGCAGTCAACAGTTTGTCATCTACAACGTTTATGTTCCGAATCACTATAGAGACAAGGAATCTTGCTGGGATTCCCTCAGCAACAATATAGTGGAGGAAGATAACAACAACATGAATTTAGGTGGAGACTTAAATCTCATCTTGCATGCTAATGAAAAGCGTGGAGGCAACTTTACTCCTGATCCTTTTAGAAATCAACTGAAGAATGTAATGCAGCTTGGAGATCTTGTTGACATAATCCCAAAGAATCGTAAATTCACTTGGAGCAATCGCAGGTTGGGGAAAAGCAATATTATGGAAAATCTTGATCGAATCCTGGTAAATGTGTCCCTGCTTTCCACTTTTACAACTATCTATGCTTCTATTCTTCCCTTTGCTGCTTCATATCATTACCCCACTGCTTTAACCCTTGAATCCCACTTCCCCTTGGGCCCTATCCCCTTTAAATACAACCCTTTATGGAATGACATTGTAGCAGCAAAAGATCTTATCCAACAAACTTGGCGTCAACATGTTGAAGGCTCAACAAGTTTCATATGGGAAAGCAAACTCAGGAATGTAAAGAATGCGCTCAAGGGTTGGGAAAAAACTTAGTATAAAGAACCGGAAGCAAAGAAACGAGAAGTGAAAGCTAAAATTGAAGATTTACATCTTGCAATGGAAAACCAAGAGTACCTCTAGGAAGGGAAAAACCAGGAAGAATATCTCTATAGTCAATTATATAGTATCAGAAGAGAAGTGGAAGAAAAATGGCGAATAAAATCAATGCAGGTTTGGTTGAAAAGTGGGGACATGAATGCAACCTTCTTCCATAAGCAAGAAATAGTTAAACAAATCAGGAACAACATAACAACTATCACAGACAACACAAGCATTCAGCACAACGATCAAGCTGCTATCAAAAAAGCAGCTTCAGAACACTTCAAAGAGCTCCTATTCGAAAAAGGGGGAGAAGAAAACTATGCTGATCTTTTACAGCATATGTCAAATAAGATCACAACAGAAACAAATGAAAGACTGATCGAAGAGATAAAGGAAGAAGAAATCAAGGGAGCCAACTAGGGCCTCCAGCCTGACAAAGCTCCAGGACTGTATGGCTTCCCAATCTGCTTCTATAGGGAGCACTGGGAAATTATAAAAAAGAATCTCATTAAATATTTCAAAGGGATGCAGAGGAAAAATAAAATGGGAGGCTACACAAATTCAACCCATCTAACCCTCATTCCCAAAGATAACTTCCCATCTAATTTTTCCCGGTTCCGTCCCATATCCCTTTGCAATTCTTCTTATAAAATATTCACAAAAATTCTTGCTTCCTATCTCAAACCTCTCTTGCCAATGCTAATTTCTGAAAATCAGGGCGGATTCATGACAAATAGGAAAATCTTCGACTCCATCCTATTAGTTCAGGAAGCCATCCACTCAAGCCACTCTAGGAACGAAAAGGGTTTCATCCTGAAATTAGACTTGGCAAATGCTTTTGACAGGGTCTGACACTCCTTTCTATTTGCTACTCTTCAAAAAATGGGATTTGCTTCTTCATTTATCGACCTCATAAGAGCTTGTATCTCTGGACCTTGGATCGCCCCCCTTGTCAATGGTAGGCCTGGACCTGCCTTTCAATATTCAAGAGGATTGAGGCAAGGCTATCCTCTTTCACCCTATTTATTTATCTTAATGGCTGAATCCTTTAGTTAAGCCCTTGACCATGAGCGACAGGTAGGTCTCATTACTAGAATCAAATTTGAAGATGGAGTTAAAAACATTAATCACTCTGAATTTGCTAATGATACCCTGGTGATAGGAGGGGCATCTGCAATAATAGCTCAAATATTCAAAACTCTTTTAGATAAATTTATGAGATATTCTGGGGGAATGATAAATCACCTCAAAAGCTGCATTTATGGCTGGAATGCTTCAACTCAAACACTCCAAAACATATCAAACATCTTTGGGGTGCCATGCAAGTTAAATTGGGACCATTTTAGCTATTTGGGAATGCCAGTGAGCATGGGACATGCTAGAGCTGAAATATGGGAAACAACTCTAGAAAAATTGAAAAGAAAAGTTCAGAAGTGGGGATCCACTTGGCTTAACCCAACTGGCCAATTGGTTCTCCTTAAATCAGGCCTTTCTTCTCTTCCACTATATCAGTTCTCCCTAGTTCAGGCACCAGCCTCATTTCACCACAAAATGGAAAGTATTCTCACATATTTCTTATGGCAGGGTGGAAAAAATGAAAAGAAAAAATATAACTTGGTTAGTTGGAAACAAGTTATTCAAAGCCAGGAAAAAGGAGGGTTTGGAATTAGATCTCCAATGCTCACAAACTTAGCCTTTGGTGGCAAGATAGTTTGGAGATTACTAGAGGATCAATAAGCTTGGTGGAAAAAAGTCATTGAGGCCAAATATCTCAATAGCCCAAGGCAGCAACTTCTAACAAGTGAGATGCCCATCAGAAGCAACATAAGCATTTGGAAACTATGCAAAAAATCCATCTCCTTTTTGGCACAAAATGTCTCAAAGGTCCCCAAAGGTGGCAGCAAAATCAACATTGGAGCCGATAAGATTATGGGAAACCAAGAAATCAACAGTCGTCCACATATGGAACCAATTCTCCTCTTTCTTCAAAGCAAAGGAATATATTGCTTAGATAAAATTTCTCAATGGGATATAAATACCCAGGCCTGGAAGGGATGGAGCTTCCCTCCCATCCCTGATAATCTCAAAGAGAACTTCAACAATTTTCAGATTCATCTTCACAGCATCGCGCCTATAATTAACAATGGCAATGATGGACTCCGATGGGATCCCATGGGCTCGAACTACTCAATACAAGCAGGTTATCATTATTTGTGTAATAGGGACCACCCGACTCCTCCATGGATGTATTGGAAAGTAGTTTGGAAATCTGAAGCCATTCCTACAGTAAAATTCTTCATGTGGACCCTCTTTAAAGGGAAGAACCTCCCCTCAGAAAATTTGCAAAAGAGAGGAATTGTTGGACCCTCCCGATGCCCAAATTGTCAAGAGGCAGAAGAGACTATTCAACATCTTTTCATCTCGTGCCCCTTTGCTATCTCTTGCTGGAAAAGCATTGCTCCAAACGACACTTTCACCTGGAATCCACAACACTCCATCGGTGAAGTCTTAAGAAACTGGAAGAAAAGCTATCCTTGGCAACCCAAGAAAAGCAACATTGTCAAGAGGGTGTGGGATGCCCTCCCATATGTTCTCTTATGGAAAATCTGGATTGCTAGGAACCGCAAGGTTTTCAAAGATCAGGGAACCTTAACCAGACAACTTTGTAGTAAGGCTAAAAGCCTTGCGATAGAAACCATTTCTGCCAAAAGTATAAAGAAAATCGATATGGCCAGCCACTGTATCGAAGAGAGAGACTTCATCAGGAACCTGATAGAGAAGAGCAGTATCCTCCCATCAGCAAACAACTACAGTAACTTAATCAACACCCTCAGCCACAATTGGAAAATAAGATTAAAGCAGGATGAATTTAATGAATGGCTTTTCAACAACAACTCTTATACCCTTTTCTTTGATGGTGCCTCCAAGTCAAATCCGAGCTGCGGGGGCAAGGGGAGTTATCTATACACCCAATGGTGAACCCTTAGTCACCTTTGAGTGGGGACTGGGAAATCTTTCAAATAACAGATCAGAGGCTTTGGCACTCTACCAAGGCTTATACCAACTTCAAATCCATGGAATTAGGAAAGCGTTGATATTTGGAGACTTCGCTATTATTATAAGTCTTATGAATAGTAAGCGCAAAGCCTCCAACATATTCATACAACAACTCATCAGCAGATGTCAAACCATGATCAATCAAACCTGGGAGCTAATTTTTTTCCATATTCTTCACACCTTAAATCGAGTAGCAGACAAACTCGCCAGTTAACCGTGTAACCGAACTAAAGGAAATATTCTCTGCAACAATGAGGATCGTTTTCAAAACCTCCCATGATCTTCCTCATGATTTGTGACAATCCTATTGAGCTTGATACCTGCCGAATCTTCAAGGCGGACCCTGACAAAATCCATTGCAATCCCGATGTGGCTAGCTCTTTGCCGCCGACAATCATACCTCCCAATCCCGCAGTCTTCACAACTACTTCGATATTTGGTCATTCATGTGGAATCCGTGAATCCACTACCTCTTACTGCGTGACTATGTCCTCTCTCTCTTACAGCCCGCTCGCCATAAATACCTGGGCACCTCGTCTTCAGGCCTTCATCTCTACCAGTGCTTTTTTCGCTGCTTCTGCGCTCATTTTCGATCACAACTGCTCCTCAGCGCTATTGGCTCGTGCCAGTACCCCCTGTAATCCTTCTTATTCCTCTATAAATTTTCTGACTCCTCATTGTAGCTCCTCCCTTGTTCCTCTAGTTGCTTTCGCTCCCTTTGTGTTTTTTTGGCATTCGTTCCCTTCCAAGCCTTCTCTATTCGATTCAATGCTCCCTTTCGTGCTAGATCTGTTAAGGGTCGGTTCAATCTTGCTCTATTCATAGGCAGCCTGTTCACCTACTCCTCTAGTTGACTCTCCCTATTCTAGAAGCTCTCAACGGCCTTTCCTAGTTCCCTGACCACTCACCTTTCCCCCTACTCTGGTCTTCAGATCATCTGCCTCGACACTCCTGCTATGGTTGCAACAACTTCTTCTTGGCGTAGTAATTTTCCAGCGCATCATCAGAATAGAGCCAAAGCTTCTCAGATGGCTCGTAGTGAGGACTGCCTGCACTGCCGGGATCTCCAGGAAGAACTCGAACAAATTAGAGTGCATTAGCGAGTTTTGGATGAAAATATTGATTCTTCCACTCGGATAATCAATGCAAAGTATGAAGCAGACTTAAATCTCTTTCTCCGTCGTGTCTCTTCCCTGCAGGAGCAATTCAATACCTTATCGAACGTCTGCACTCATATTCAAGAATCTATAGATATCCTTAAATATATGATGGAGAAGCTCAATGCTCCAAGCGCCAGCTGTTCCAGCATAAAAATGGCTGAACAGGAAAGCAGGCTAGAAGAATCTACTGCGTGACATATTAGTCACATAAATATAGATTAGGATGTTTTGTAAAGTCTGTCTACTCTTTTTCCAGTTCGTTAGAATCTACTCTTGTTTTAGTTTCTTTCAAGTTAGAAAATTCAGTAAATTAGTAGAATGTTGTAATGTAGTCCATCTGCAAGCTCAACCGTCGAGCTCCACTCATGTAACTCTGAAGCTTACCCTCCAAAAATATAAACAACAGCTGAACACTCTCTCTCTCTCTCTCTCTCTCTCTCTGTTCTCTTCTCTCTCTCTCTCTCTCTCTCTCTCTGTTCTCTTCTCTCTCTCTCTCTCTCTCTGTTCTCTCTCTCTCTCTCTCTCTCTCTCTCTCTCTCTCTCAATTTGTAACTAGCGCTTCATCGACTCTCATTGAAGAAATTTTATGAGCTTTCTTATCATTGGGATCTCTAACCAATAGAAAATATGACCGGAAAGAACTATGACCATAGTAACTATGACATACAAGAACTATGAACTTGAGATCTTTAACCCTTAGGAACTATGACGCATAGTAACTATGACCTAGAGAACTTTGACCCTCATAAACTATGAACTCAAAAATCGTTCCTTTGTTCTTCATAGTTGCCTTGTCAATTAGGAACTATGACTTTATTTTACAAGAATCATGACCATAAATTTCTCTTTATTTTTATTTGTTGAGATTACACATAGCACATGAGAAACAACATTTGTATACCAAGAATAAAAATAGAAAATTTAAAATATTATCTTAATAAAAACAAATTAAATGACATATTCAAAAAATATATCTCAAAGCATTTACAACTAAAAGTAAACTTATTGATATAATGGAACAATGAGATTATCCTAAAAATCCATATAAATACCAAATCCTAAGAAACATTTTTGTTAATAAAGTATTCCACACAATGTGAATGTATTAACCAACCACTCACATTGCCAAATCAAATATCATAATACTTAATTTAAAATATTTAAAAGGAAAATAATCTATGGCCATAGTTAATAT
>APFE030136117.1:82746-95230 GCA_000404065.3 Pinus taeda
GTATGAAAATTGGATGAAATGTGGCCTTTCAGATTATGTGTTGTGCTTCAGGAATATCCAGTGTGAAAATGTATGAAACGTGGTACCTGGAGGAGAGAAGATTGTAGGCCGGTGCCTACGTACTAGTATCTTAGCTAGTACAAGAACTATGGGGGTTGTAGCTCTCTGCAGGTAGAAGCCTGCGTACTGTTATAAGACTGCACCAGTACAGAAATATTGTAAAAGGATTTTCTTATTAAGAAGACGATTGAGATGACTTGCAGTAGGTGGTTTTCTCCCACATTGGGTTTCCACCTTATATCATAGTGTTCATGTGTGTGGCTTATGTGTGATGATCTGTTCTATTTTACTGCACCTGTTTACTGTTAATATGGTTGATAATGTTCTAATGCACTCATTAAGGATCAACTAACTGAATCATAAGAAGTTGTGGAAGTAGCATATATGAATCTGAATATGGAAATGAAAAAGTTTTATTGATGTGATAATATTGATTCACCCCCCCTCTCAGTATTATTTCCAACAACACGTGATAATGCACGAACTCGACGCACCTGCTGTGTTTATATTGTACTCAGTTTGACCATGCGACAGAAGGCTGCCCTATATTAATAGATAATATGCGCAAAAAGGGGACGTAGCCTCAACAACCTACATATAACCTGTAGATGATGAGGGCTAATCCCCATGAAGAGGATCCCAATGTGAATATTGTGCTGCGAAGTGGAATGATAAATGGTGAAGATAAGGGAAAGCAGCCTAAAGAAGGTGAATGGGTCTACAAAGCTCCAGAAACGGAGGTTGGCTTTGATTTGGAGTGTGTGAAGGAAACCTTTATGGAAGCAAAGAAAATCTTCACTGAGGCTTCTACCTCAGGAAGTCAGGATAAGCAACCTGAAGAAATGGACCCATCCATGTTTATTGCCTTTTTGTAGACCTATATGAAGCTGCTACGCAATAGCAAGGCCTTAAAGGGATTACAGGAATTGATTAATAAATGTGCTGGTAATGCTACTGAGGGACCATGTGTGGTCAAGAAAATTGGTAAGCATAAGGCAAGAACAATGCGTGAGATGAGGCTCACTGCGCAAATAAGAGAGTATGAAATGGACTAAGTTATTCTGGATCTTGTGTCAAATGTGAATGTTTTTCCAAAACAAACATGGGAGAGAATGGGGATACCTGTGCTGCAGTGGTCTCCTATTAAATTAAGGATGGCAAATCAGCAAAAGATTATCCCCATGGGAGGATTGCAGGGAGTAACAGTCAATATTGAAGGCGCGAGTGCATTGGTGGATTTCAAAGTAATAGAGATTGTTGATGACAACAATACATACCCCTTGGCTTCTTGGGATCAACTGGGATATCGAAATGAACGGAGTGATCAATTTGAATAAGTGGACGATGTCATTTGAAAGAAAATCGCTCTGCATAATAGTACCTTTGGACCCTGTAGAAGGACCGCACTATACTGAACTGGTCCGCAATTATGAAAGTGACGATGATTTGGACCAAATTTATAAGATAATGACGTGATATCAAGATTGGGTGAATTTGATAGCTGATGGATGTATTGCATGGGTCTGCGAGAGCTCCTGCACATCAGATTCAGATGAGGAATTAGGACATTGGCAGAATCGATTGCACAAAGTGGCTATGCTACGTTGTAACATGATGACTAAATTGCCGCGCTGTGTATTGTCAGAGGTCAGAAGTCTGCCTTATTATGATGGTTTAATTGATGTTGATAAAATTTTGGATGATTTTGAAAGGGAAGTGCCAGAGAAGCATCACTTCCAAGCCTTGGATTTGGTGCTGCATGCTACACCCACAAGATGGTGGGGTACGAATAAAGACATTTTTGATGTATGGCGCGACTACAGAAGAGTAATGAGGGTGCGGTTTGGTCACCCAAAGGTGCGATTGACAGAGAAATATGATGGGAGGAGTGATCTTCACGATCACTTAGCCAAATGGACCAATGCTTATGGAGCATAACGAAAATTAGAGTGGGTGCATTTGTTCTGTCACACCTTGGATGTGATACCTATGAATTGGTACTTGGAGATAGAGCTCCGCCATGGCAAGAATAAATGGGATATTTTGAGACAGGTATTTTTTATGACATTCAACTTTGAAGATGGATTCGAGTGCATTGATGAAGCACTGTAGGAGGTCAAGGCAATGATCTTTCGAATCTCGCAGGATCTCTTGGCTTTGATTCAACCAGATTGGACCACCCAGCTGTGCCATGCGTTGGAGTGCTACAATGTGACTGCTAAAGAAGAAGAGGAGGATCCAAGGAACATTAATATCCCAGAGACATAATCTCACTGTGAAGTTGAGGGGCCATAGATAGAGAATCCATATATCTTCATGCCATTGAAAACAAGACAAGTGAACATTGGGATAGAGGCAGAGTCGAAGTTTGTGAAGATAGGGGACTACTAGGATGATTCTATGATGGATAAGGTCGCTGAGTTTCTCCGCAAGTACCAGGATTTGTTCCCTACAAAATTTTCAGACCTGAAAGGGATTATAGGTGATCTAGGGGTGATGAGGATAACATTGAAACCAGATGCAAAGCCTGTGAAACAGAGGCCATATCACCTCAATCCTAAGTACAAAGAAAGGGTTTGCTTAGAATTGGACAAAATGTTTGCAACATGAATCATTGAACCCATGGAGGAATCCGATTGGGTCAGTCCTATGGTAGTTTAGGAAAAGAGGCAAAAGGATGAAATAAGGATCTGCGTAGATCTCAGGAAGCTGAATGATGCTTGTGTACATGATCCTTTTCCAACTTCGTTCACCGATGTAGTGCTAGATAATGTAGGAGGACAGGAAGCATATTCATTCACTTATGGGTTCTCGAGGTACCATCAGATCAAGATCGCGTCGGAAGGTAGGAGTAATAGGATCTTAACAACTGAATGGGGATGCTTTCAGTTTACTATAATGCCTTTTGGATTGAAGAACACGCCGACGATCTTTTCGCATGTAGTCATCACGACGTTCAAGGACTTCATCCACAAGTTTTTGGAGTTATACTTTGACAATTAGACGGTGTTTAGGCTGGTGAAGCGCCATGTAGCTAGTCTACGCTTGATGTTGGATACATGTCGGAGGTATCAGATCATGCTAAATTTGAAGAATTTTTTGTATTGTCTTCCTTTCAGAATCTTGTTGGGTCATGTAGTATGAAAACGAGGATTAATGGTGGATCCATCTAATATTGTGGTTATAATCAATCTGGAGGCACTAAGAAGTGTTAAAAAACTACGCACAACACTCGAGCATACTGGTTATTACCAAAATTTCATCAAGAGTTATGCCCAGATTACTGCGCTGATGGAAAAACCGTTGAAGAAGGATGCTACATTCTGTTGGAATGAAGAATGTCAACGGAGCTTGGATGTGTTAAAAGAAAAGATGGTCACTGTGCCGATCCTAGTCTTCTCGGATTCGAAGAAGGAATTTCATGTGCATGTGGATAAATCATGTATTGCACTGGGAGCAGTACTAACATAGGCCAATGAGGGAGAGTTGGATCACCTTATCACATTTGCAAGCAGGGAGTTATCTAAGGCTGATAGGAATTATTCAATGACGGAACGTGAAGGTTTGGCTATGGTGTACGCACCCTAGAAGTTTAAGCATTACTTGCTAGGCATACACTTTAAGATGTATACAGACCATTCTGCATTAAAGTACCTGGTCAAAGAGCCTGTGTTGGGCGGGAAATATGCAGATGGCTGTTTTTGTTCCAGGAATACGATTTCGAAGTCATTGTGAAGCCAGGGTGATTGAATGTAGGACTGGATCATCTGTCACGCATTGAAACAGGGGAGGATCCCACCAATTTAGAGGAGGGGCTACCTGACGTGCAACTCTTTGTGGTGTGCGTAGCGAACAATCATTTTGCGGACATCATACACTTTCTGACTACAGAAATGGGTCCAGAAGGGTACACCAACCAACAAAAGAAGGAATTGGTGGTGCGCACGACAATTTTTTATCTTATTGCTGGTCACTTGTATAAGATGGGAGTGGATGAGATATTGTGACGTTATGTGCCTGAGTTTGAACGAAATAGCATCCTAGCCGAAGCTCATGGAGGGGTTGTGGGAGGACATTATGTAGGAAAAGCAACTGCACAGAAGATTTTACGCGTTGGGTTGTGGTGGCCAACACTGCATAAGGATTCCAAAGCTTATTGTAGGGCATGCGATGCATGTTAGAGGATGGGTAGGCCATCGTGGAGGGATAAGATGCCTCTAAATCTGCAAGTGTCATTGCAACCATTTGAAAAATGGGCAATTGATTTTGTAGGACCAATTTAGCCTCCAGTTAAGAAGACGGGAGTGCAGTATACCATCACTGCGACTGAGTAACTAACCAGATGGGCGGAGGTGTAGCATATAAAGGATTATACAGGGGAAACAATAGTGAATTTCCTGTTCGAATATGTGCTAACTAGGTTCGTTTTCTCGAAGGTGTTGATGAGTGATTGTGGTATGCACTTCCTTAATGAAACGATCAGCGTGCTGACGAAGGAATTCCAAGTTATCATCAAAAGAGCACGCCATATCACCCTCAGGCTAATGGCATGGTGGAAGCATTTAATAAGATATTGGAGAATGCACTGACAAAGGTTTGCAATGCGTAGAGGAATGATTGAGATGTGCATGTACTAGTGGTGTTATGGGCTTATAGAACTACTTGTAAAAAGCTAACTGGACATACACCTTTCCGACTGGTCTATGGCGTAGAAGCTCTGATGCCAATAGAGTACATTGTGCCTAGTCTATAGATAGTGGTGTTCGCAGGAATGGTGGACTGCAGAGCCTTAGAAGAAAGGTTCACACAATTGACAGAGCTGGAGGAAGATATATTCTTGGCTAGATTCCATCAACAAGTTCAGAAGGAGCACGAAAAGGCATGGCATGATCAGCACATCAAACCGTGCACCTTCAAGGTAAATGATTTAGTTTTATTATATGACAACAAGTTTGATAAATTTCCAGGAAAATTTCAGATGCATTGGTTGGGGCCATATGTGATTAAGGAGATTACTGATGGTGGAGCAATTCAGCTGGTGAAATTGAATGGAGACCCATTTCGCCGAAAGGTAAATGGAAACCAATTGAAGGCATACACTAGGGATCCAACTAGATGACTATATGACAATAGCACAGTCTTAGCACTCCAGGCAGTTGCAAGGAGGCGCAGGACTATAAACTACACTGCCCGGGTTGTAGAGTTGCGCGATGAGGGGCCTGCACAGGATAGATGAGCGTCACAGTGTAAATAGACGCGCGGAGGGAGCTAGGCTACATGATGAGAGACCACGCAACGTAGCTAGAAAGTGACCGTTACCTTCATTGTTCATGATTTGACAGTGAGAAAATGGCTAAGAGGAGTGGGGGGGGGCATTTAAGGTTGAATTTAAGAGCAATATCTTTGAAAATCTGTCACCAATCTAGCATTTACGAGTGGATTTTGGGGAGAATGGTCGAATTTGAATTCAAACTTACCTATAAATTATAGATGGCTTCCCAACGAGAGACGCTTTTCATTCTGAGAGTTTATGTGTCGTGCTGTCTGGTGTGCATGAACTGTGCATTATTTGAGGACTTGGTCACTAGTTCTGTGTTTGACAGTTTACCTGAGGAAACCCAATAGCTTATTAACAACTTCATGTTTGAACCCATGGAAACTGTAAGTGTTGGAGGGTCTATTGCCTCTAAGGGAGCTATCGATGAGGTCGTAAGTATGGAGGTGCCCGCAACAGTGCCAAAATCGCCAAGATCACCTAGGTTGAAGCCTACGCTGACAGGAGAGGTTCCCAAGATGAAGAAGGATAAACATAAGAAGATGCTGCTAGTGCGTGAGTCACCAAGGAAACATCAGAGAAAAGAAAAGCCAACCACACAGGAAAAGGGCAAAGTGGTCGACCTGGAGGGCGATGGGGGCGCAGAGGACATTGATATTGAGGGGGTAGACCCTATTTTGAAGTTACCAGAATACATCCCTCTGCGCCAAGGCAAGGTGAATGTCCCAAAGGACCCAGATGATAGAAATTTTCTCCTTCATACATCCCTATTGCCAGAGAATATCACGCTTGAAGGTCGGAACTTGGTGTGCATCCCACATATGAAGCTTGAAGATTGGTATTTGGGGGACACTGAGCGGTTCCCCAACTTGGCTACCAATAATTTCATGCAACGAGTATTCTATAAGGAGTTTGGTGTCACCCCACTGGAGTCAGTGAAGTGGATTCGTGGGTGTAAAAGGCAGGATTTTTGAATCTGCTATGGGTATCGTATTACCACTGCGCTCCCATAAATTTGATTGTTATCAAACAGCTGTTGTGCTTGGTGCACGACAGGTGCCTGTGGTTGGAGGAGCCAATCCTTATAACTGACATGCTGATCCATAGGATCACCTTACTCCCACATTCAGGACTAAATTCAGCTAAGGGATTTGGCGGAAAGACGGGTGAGGGTAACCTCACCGAAACGATGAAGGACAAGTTTAAGCTTGTTAAAAAGTTGCGCGGGTATTCCATTTCCAGCATAACCGACCCCGCGGTGAAGGTGGATGCCCAGATCTTGTTTGGAAAAATAATGAGAAAGTACCACGTGGACAAGGTGCTGACACCAGTTGTTTCACTAATGACCTAGTGCGCAGAGGGTGTACAGTTCAACTGGGTGTACTACTTGTGCAGCGAGTTCCTCACGAATTGCAGAGAAGCAAAGGACCAGAGCAAGACGTTTCACTACTCATGGCTCTTGCTTTTGATTGTGTTGGTTGCGTGGGAGTTGCCGGAGGACAACCAATTTCCTCCGATTGTGCCAGATTTGCCAGAAGTAGCGAAGTTTGCTTCGCTATGGGCCACAAAGGACTCTGAGCGGGTCTAGAAGAGCAAGTTGTTTTGGGTATTGACGGAGATGAGCATTAATATTTCCATCAACCGAAAGCACGGCTGTTAACAACCGTCTTCAAGAAATTGTCTGGGTACACGGAGTTCAAAGCGAACTTCCACTGTATCTCCATCTGGGCGCGAAAGGACCCATAAGAGAAGTGGTATGATTTACCATACCTTACAACGAAAGATTCCATTGTAGTGGCCCTTGATCAGTGGCTAGTAGACTAGTGCACAACATCCGATTTGTCTGCCGGGACTACTAAGTCTGCGAAAAAATTGAAGAAAGAAGTGGCCTGAGTGAAAGTTCAGCAGTTGGCAGAAAAGAGAAAGAAAGAGACTGAGGAGAAGGCACGCGCAGAAGTGGAGCATGCTGCCAAGGAACAAGTAGAGCAAGAAAAGCGCGACTTTGACAAGAGCCAGAAACCCCCTTCACCACAGATGAAGGATGACGAGTAATCAGAATAGGGCAGTGGAGATCTGGAAAGCACTCCCTCCTGGGTGAAGTGGAACAGGGAGCAGGAGAAGGAAGGGCCGCGCAAAAAGACCAAGGCCACTAAGTAGTCCCTAGACGCAATCACCTTGATAGGGGGTGACTTTGATGACATTGGGGAAAAGGTAAGGGATACGACTGCAAAACTATTGCAACGGTTTGAGTAGTAGTAGAAGCAGGCACTTAGTGCCATACAGACAAGTTTGCATGGGCTATAGATCTAAATAACTAGACTACAGATAGGTGTAGGACAGAGCAGTGCGATATCAACTAATTTGGCACCGAGGACCACTCAAGTCACAGAGTTGGTTCGATCCTTGGATCTCTGGGCAGTCATGCTATCGGATGGAGCTTTGAGTGTGGAGGTAGAAGATGACAAAGTTACTATCAGTGCGCTGAGGAACATTGGCCTCAACTTGGCCATGCTCCCCAGTGAATTCCTTCACACCCTACAAGCAGGTGTGATTGAAGAGCTTAAGGCCCGAGAGCAGTGCACACTGCCATGATCAGTGAGTAGAAAATCAACAACGAACAAATATTCATTGAGGAGACAGCCACACTAGAAGCTTGGAAGAAGGTTCAAGAGAAGAATGATCACACCGCAATAGTAGTAGCCGAAGCATGCAAAACTGTTCCAGAACTGCATATCCCAGAAGAAGCGCTGGTGGAAGCCAAGATTCAGAAGTTGGATGCAGGTGTGCACGATGTGAAGACCAAAATGGAGATGGTTCAGTTTGATCTAAACTTGGAAATTATAGAGCTCGAGTCGAAGACACAGCCTTCAACTCCACTAGAGGTCAAAGAACATCGTGAAGCTATTGTGAGAGATGGAGTCGCTACAGTAGATGCCGTGGTGGGCGAATGCACTGCACTCTTCAAGTAGTCTATGGAGCTAACCACAAGTCTGCAGCAAGATCTTAACCTGCAGAGGTTGAACATAGAGGCCCGGGAACTGCAACAACAAAATGATGAAGCAAAGTGACAACACACATTGTCGTTGTCACACAGAGATTGGAAAAGCTGCAGGAGGCAAAGCAACTGCAAGAACAGGTGGAAGCAACACAACATAAAGAGGTAGTCCTTAAGGCTAGATTGGGGCCTTGGTTCGAGGAGGCCTATGTGATCTCTGCCACCATTGGGGAGAAGTTGGCTAGCCTATAGAGAACACAATAGAAGATCCAAGAAGATAGCGTAGGACCAACAACCGAGCAGCTGGTGGAACAGGCCAAACATGCAGCTACGCAATGCACAATGGAATTTGAAGTGGTGCAAGTGGAGCTGGGAGGTCTTAGCAGTAAGATCTTCATACCAACATAGTGAATTGAGGGCGAGTCATGATATTTGTGTTGGGGGCCTGTTATGACAGGGTCCCCTAAGGTCAATTTTGGGGAAAAGACCCAAGTTTTGGGGATGAAAGCCCAAGTTTTTGTGATGTAAAGTGTAAAGTCTCTACAAGTTATGGTCGTAGAGTGCATAGATGTAAAGTGTCATAAAGGGTTTTTACCCCTTTTTATGTAAAATGTGTCGGCTTTAGAAGATCTACCCACAGTTTGCGGACCATGGGATTGTATAAAAAAGGAAGTATTAGAAGAGTCTAAGGCAAAAGTTTTTGGGTAGTGAAGAATGAATGTAATAGGTCAGTAGAAGTGACAAGTGAAGAGTCTTAGAGTAGAAGAGAGGCTCTGCAGTTGTGTGTGCAGAGGCCTGGAGTAGAGTCCACAACTGAGTGCACGGATCCCTGCAGCTGAGTGCATAGGGTAGTCTTGAGTCTGTAAGAAAATCTGAAGTATCAATAAAGAAACTGTTCTGGAAATATCTGTGTTTTATCCATTTACTTCTGTTATGAATGAATGCGTTTATGTTATGACAAATAATGGGTTTATGATTTAATGATGTGTTGATGGGTGAATCTATATGTTTTACATTGTTATACGAATGCAAGTTATAATATTTGTTTACGCGAAGAATATCTTAATGCATGCTAAATATATCAAACAATTAAGCCGATCTAGGTAATAACAAACTTAGGAGTAATTATAGAGGCGCGTAAGTGATTGTTTCGCTTGTTTAAGGTCCACAAAAGACAGTCGTAGACCTTCACGAAGGTCTAGGGGCTGGTAAAATGAATTTATATCATAACCACCTTTGGGTGTGGAAACTTGGTTCCAACATCCCCCCATACTGCTTTGGGTGAGACTTTAGTCTGCACTCCATAGATTGATGCCGAAAGGGCCAGTAGTGTAGGGATTTGTTTGGAAAACTTAACGCTGAACCTGGGTCAGGACCCACTAAGCCAATAGTGGAGGATACCTTTGTATCCACAATTATTGTCTTGACAACTAAAAGAAATGATACAAAAATATGATAGAAGGAATATAGAAAGAGAGAATGGTCATCATAGACTCAATCTTCACACCATTGGAGAACTCATAAAGACTAACAAAGCTAGCAGGAAGAGTGAGAGCTTTCTTGGATAAACCATTCATTTCCATATTGAGCTCACAGAGAACGTGACATAAACTAATGTGCTCAAAGGAGTCAACAACAACTTAAATATTAGAAAGAAGGGTATCAAGGCCTAAAATGCTAACTTTAGCCTTATGGATTTCCCAAAGAATGACAACTTTTGAGACATACATCACGTGAAGACTAAAAAGTCATCTTTTCCTAGCTAGTTCAACAAAAACACAAGGTTGCAAACTCTTATTTATTGTTTGACCCCTTTCCTGGAGCATAATGATAATACATGATGTGTGTTTGACTATAATAAATAAGAAACCCGATGCTGCAATGAGGTGGATCTCCCTGACTAACTCCATCAAAGTATCCCTAGGGGAATCCGAAATCTATTTCGGGCATGATTTGGATATTCAACTTAGATTGTTTTGGGTTTTACTTGTGTTCATGTTCCAAGGAAACTGCCTTTATTGTAAAAACTTTCATAAGAATAAAATTATCCTAGAAAACAATGAGGTTCCATGAGCGCCAAACATAGGAAATTAACATACAAGGAAAACCTTTGAAAGAAGAAAGTTTTTATCCAACCATCACACCATGAAAGCATAAGAAAGAGATACACCCAACCATCGGTATTTTGGCTTAAGGTATCTCCACAATATGATCTTGAATACCTAAGTCACATATTGAATCACAAAAAAACATCAACATGAGGCTCTTCCTAAACATTGCAAAGGAGACAACGAGTTACACCAATACAACCTCGCCTAGTGAGCATGGCCCATGTGAGAAGTTTATGACTGAGAGCTAACCAAGAAGAGAGCTTGGCCTTCAAAGGGGTGCTAAATCCCCATAAAATCTTCCACCACCAAATTTTATGCTTAGTTAACTGATCTTTTATCTAAGCTTTATACCCAAGCTTTGTGGTGTAGGATCTGAAGTGGGGATATTTGACCAAATGAGCATATTTGGACATTGTCTCTTAGAAAAAAATGATTTTCAACTAACAAATCATTAAACCTTTCCCAGTAATCTGCACTGTCGCTCGATAGACCCAAATCCCTTGTAGAATTCTAATTAAGTCGACTCGTAACATGTGAATGTTGAGCTTTGGCATCATCTAACAAGGATATATTCATCTACTCAAGGTTGAGGAAAAGAGGAGCATAACTAATGTACTCATTTATAGTGCCAAACTAAGGATCAAGGCCAATCCTAGTATGGTGGCCATCTCCCACACACTAGAAAATCCATTTTCCTACCAAGGCAAAAGTTCTAACCGATGCTTTCCATCTTATTAAACCTTTATGAGACTTGTTGGGAACTCTAAGCTATCACGTGAGATATTTTCCAATGAAATATTTTGCTTGCTTTGCTTTGAACCAAAGGGAGGATTCCAACGATAACCTCCAAAGGGTTTTTCTTGCCAAAGCTTTGGTGAAGAGACATATCTCTTTAATACCCCACCCCAAAGTTCCTTTGGAATGATTCCTTTATGTTTATTGGCACCCAATCAGATGAAATGGAAGCTTGCCTTTTTAATCATATTTAGAACTCCCTTTGTAACCACAACAATGGAGTTCCAATACACAAGAATTCTTTACAAACCAAACTTCACTAACACTAGGTTCCCTCTCAAGAGGAAATGAGTGGACAATTAGAGATGTGAGCCACCACATTTCTCACCATCCACATCCAATCCACAATGTGCTAGTTGCCGACTTGATAAGGAATCCTCAATATTTTAATCCATCGTATAGGTCCTTTGCAGGAAAAATAAAGAGCTCCCTCATCTGAGATATAGTTTCCACCATAATTCCCTTGAAGATGATACAATATTTGTGACCATTTATTTCCATCCTTGTGACCTTGCAAAATAGGTCCATGGATATCTTAAGAGAGAATAAATCTCTTCTATCCCCCATAATATAGGCAAGTAAGTAATTGACAAATAATAGATGTAAAACTGCATTTCATCCAATACTTTGACTCCATGAAGGAGAACCCTTGCTTTATACTCATCAATCAACCCACTAAAATCTTCCACCACAATCAAGAATAAGAGGGGTGACAAGGGATAACCTTGTTAAATCCCCCTCGAGGCTTGAATTTTTTTGAAGGAGTTTCATTAATCAACACAGTGAAAGAAGTAGAGTAGATACAACCCATGATTTAGTTGACCATATACAAAGCAAAACCCCTCTAGATAAGAACTAGATGTAAAAATGTCAAATGCACTCTCTCATATGCCATCAAAATGTCCAATTTTAGAATGGATGCTTTTAGATTTGAGAATTTCATAGAATTGTTTAGAGGATTTTCGGCGAAATCACATAGAGAATCATTTGTCGACACGTTTCGAACCAACCAGTGTGGTTCATCGTCAGGACAAGTTGAAGAACCAGATCCAGCTTATCATGTTAAATAGTCTGAGAAGAGATTACAACGGCTAGTTAACGACTAATTTTGACTAAGAGACCCAAGTCAAAAATTAAAACTAAAATTAATATTATAATATTATTATTAATAATATATAATCCATTTTATGGAAATTAATTAACATAAATTCAAGGTTAGTTAAATATTTTTAATTCATGAATCTATTT
>APFE030136117.1:113447-130796 GCA_000404065.3 Pinus taeda
CCCCCCTGCCACACCCAACACAATAAACATGAGGCCTATCGTCCCCCCTATGACCCCCCCGCACATGGGGCTAGTCATCGAAAGAATATAACACACACCCAACAGATTACAGTTGAGCATTATATAAAGTTTTCTGAAGTCTGAATTGATTTATTAGATTGATGGGTTGAATTTTTGATCACATAAAAATGAAGTATTGTGCATGAAATCAGATGTCTACCTGAAGCATACAGATATGAATATAGAAAGATCTGTAAGAAAGAAAAGTTTAGATATTTTCTATAATATGAACTTGTGTTTGCAGGTGACCGAGATAAGCATGTAGATATGCCATTATCATTTAACCATTTTAATTTGTGAGACAAGAGATTTGGATGAATGATATAGAAAAGCAATGTTTGAAGTTTGACATGATACTTGATAATGATTTATAACAATGACTTGATATTGAAATATGTTTTTGGACTATAGATCTCTCAACGATAACAAATCTAGAGTTGACCTAATGTCTAATGATTTGATTTGACGACTGATGATTTTCCTTGATGAGAATGACTTGTATTATGATTATGAGAATGAATTGATTGATATTGCATGATAGATGACAACTTGTTGGCATAATAATAAATGATGCCAAGACTTGATATGAGCCCTACCTGTTACCTAGAGTAAATAATTGATACTGTGATATTGATGGCTTTGATGAGCTGACTTAGTTGATGGTACAATATAGATTTATGAAAATATGAGCAAGTTGGTTTGGTAAAGTATTATGTTTGTAGAGAGCATTACATGAAGCAAGCTTGTCAATCCAGATGTGTTCGCATTGACTATTATCTGGTGAAGTCACAATGATGTGTTCCAAGGTATGGATTTGATTTTAGTTTTGGTTTTGGTTTTGGTTTTATACACTGATTATTTAATCCTAACAGGTAATGATCCTCCCATGATATAAGTAAGAGGGAGATGGCTTCTAAAGATCGAGATGATGAATGAATCAATTTTTGAAATTGGGAAA
Organism: Pinus taeda; assembly: GCA_000404065.3. Lineage (NCBI taxonomy): Eukaryota > Viridiplantae > Streptophyta > Pinopsida > Pinales > Pinaceae > Pinus > Pinus taeda. Next base: position 114,466 of record APFE030136117.1, read on the forward strand.
GGGTAATCTATATTGCAAAGCTATTGAAGAAGTATTGGAACGAGGAAATGCAAATCCTTGGACACTTCAATTGAATTGACAACTGATAGTTGATTGAAGCATTGATGTTCTATTTTTTAATGTCCATCCATATACATGATGTGCACAGAACCTGAGTCCATAGAGTTTCCACTAAGCACCCTTCAAGATACCTGCATGGGACAATCTATTTTTGGTCTGAGATATTCTTCCTATGATATATGAATGCATGGATGTGTTGATGAGATGAGAACATATGAGTGTCTCCTTAGTATGAGATCTACCATAATATGAGAGGTTTGTAGCACAACAAAGGTTGAGAACAATGTTGCTAGCATGAATAGATATGAGGCAGAATGAAGAAGCATTTGAAGACATGTTTGAGAAAGGTTTTTTTTTTGGATACATTGCGATGATAAAGAATGGGATCCAATTGGTAGATAATCCCATAGACATATAGTTGAAATCATTTCAGTGAATCAATGCAGATATTCGAGATGAGCTTAGGCTTGTGATTGGCACCTCCTTGAGAGGGAGGATGATTATGGTATCCTTTTGTGATTTATATGATTATTTATGTTCTAACATGATATTTGATTTGATGTCCTATATGAATAGGAAACAATTGCTATTGTGACATGATGATTACTAGACATATGTTTCTATAGAGAGCATCACTGATCGAGGACACTGAGCCATACTCTTCCTCCCCTGTCTGAGCTCCCAGAGTGTGGAATTGAGCTAGAGGGCTCTTGGGGTTGAGGGAACTCTGGACAATAGGGTATCACCCCTATCTATTACCCATAGGGTTGGATTAATATCTCACCCTATATTGGTATTTGCAGAGTATACCCTAGTTGGCATCATACCCACAAGTTGGGCTTTTTGGGATTATCCCTCTCTGTTTGGCCAACAAGTGAGGAGGTTTGGAGACATGAGATCCTTACCTCTAGTAAGTCAAGTATATTGCTCAATATAGGATCATGATGCAGGTGTTCTACCACATGAATATTAAGGGTCATTGCTGGGAAGACCAGTAGGCGATAGGATGGGTTGAGTAGTAGCTCCCCTATTTTACCTACTGTTTGATATGGGTTTAGTCATAGCTCCCCCATGAGATTCTGGTTTGAGTAGTGTTGAGAAATATAGGGCATCATGAATTAGGCGACTTCTCCTTAATTAGTTCTTCTCATTTATTTAGATTAGGGTCTTCTTCTTACTTAGTTTATTTCTATTCTTCTTCATGAAATAGCTACCAATGCATAAACAACATAGACGAGAGACACATAATGTAAGGTATGAGCCCAAGCCAAAGCCTCTCACTCTTTGAGAGGAAAACCTGTATAAAATTATTCTTATAGATATTCCAATTGAAAAATACCAAGACCAAGACCCTTGACCTATTTGCAACTCCAAGACCAAGACACAAGTTCTCTTGATAGTTAGCCTTCTTCTTGACTCCTCTTCCACTTCGACCTTCTTAGCATCGAGACATTGTCACCATCGAGATCTTATCATTGTCTTCACAACAATATCTCCTTTACTATGAGACCTCCTCACTGTCATATTACCGAGACCTTACTTCTGTGTTAGAACCGAGTCCTTTTTCTTGAGATAACACTGATATCTTTCCTTTAAGGTAGCACTGACACCTTTACTAAGATTCCACTGAGATTGTATTATTGTGACAAGACTTCATTACTATGTGTATACTACAAACAATTTTTGTAGTAGCATCGAAGATAAGATCACCTATCTGATTTCCTTTTCTGAAATGCTTGTCACCGTAACTGTGATCCGAATTACAAAGGTAAATCGAACTCCTTGACTCTTCACCGAATTGTAGTCTCCTTTCAACACTGAGATATAGTATCCTCACTGAACTATGTCAGTGTAGTCTCCTATACAAATCCCAGAGACATTCGAACTTGTCTCTATACTACGCCACCCGAATTCAGAGAGATCCGAACTTATTTCTTGTGGTAATGTGAAGACCCTTCACACATATATATAGTGGTTTTTCTTACATAGATAAGTTAACATGTGCATCTGAATAGGTGTCTCTTCATTAGGTGAAGTCGACATGAGTTCTTCATTTTAACTTGAGGTCAATTTGAAGAGAAGAAATTTGTGCTTGTCTTTGGAGGGCTAGTTGACAATCCTATAGACTCATATACATTGTAACATGCCCAAGAAGGGTTCTTCATGACATTAAATCTTTTGAAAAATCTTAAAGGCTCACAATGGGAGCCATCTAAAAGTAAAATCCGTTGCTCATGAAACCCATGAAGCAAGCCAATAATAATTTTATTTTCTTCTGTACATCATTTACAAAAATCACAATTACATGTCATTATGAAGACCGAACCTAGTTACATTTTTCAACGCTCCCTCTTAACTAGGGAGGTATTCATAATGGTACTTGGTCATTCTCAATCTGAAGAATATCTCATAAGAAGAATCAGATTAGTAATCCAGCTATATAACATCATATCAACCAACATTGTCACATAGTAAGGCCTTGACTAATAACTCTATCTCTCCACAAGATTTGAGCTCAATAATGGCGAGACCAATGAATTATAGACACCCTAATCATTGTCTCTCCTAGAACATACCCCACTCGGATTCTCAAGGTGTGTTCCACTAGGAATATTCTTATCTTGTATTCTCAATTCTTAAATAATATCAGTCCTCTATGACTAATCTTATCTTGGATTCCTTATCTCATCCTCAAAAAACATCAAATGGCATATGCTTACCCAATCCTCCATTCTGTCTTCCTAGGTGAATACTAGAATGATGTGTCTATCTCTCCCTCTCAATTAGGGAGGACATAACTATTCCAATAAAGGAGTGTACTCATTCCTATGGAAGGAATGTACCTAAGCTCCCTCTTGGCTAATGAATTTCCAAGTTTCTTCCAAGTAATATACTTGTTTCCAAGCTCCCTCTTAATTAGGGACTTACAACAACTCCTCAAGTGGAGATGAGAAGACAACCAACTTCTTTTAGAGCTCCTTCCTTCAATGTCATGAATTTATTTGTCACATAGTCTTCATATTTTGGGACTTCTTCATAGGGAACAAACCATCCATAACTTTCATCCATGAGTCAGTCATGTCATCATTCCTTTCATCAGAAAGTGATCCATTAGTCTACATCTAGCCTTTCTTCATGTCATGTTGCCTTATTCAAAATATTTTCTTCGAAAGGATCTTACATTCTTCTACATGGTCCTTTGGGAAAACATCCAGAGTTCTTCCTTTGACAGTCCTGCATAAGCCCATCCATATATTTGTTCAAAAATAATTGACACTTAAATAAAAAAACACCTTTATGGTCTCTCAATGTGACATTTTACAGTTTGCATCAACATATTGCATACATGTTGACATATCTCCCAAAGATATCCATTTTCAAGGGTCTCCATCTTTTTTAGACTTCCATTAGTCTTCATATCTTGTCAGGAGATTTCCTAGTCAAATCTTGTAGTCCTCGGATGTTGATTTCCTTTTACATGGTTACATAGTCCACTATATCTTCCTTCCTTTCTTCACATATTTCATTCCCAAGAACTTCCAATAAGATTTCCTCTAATTACTGTCAAACACCTCATTTTCATACGACATATTATGTTGATTTCATCTGGTGTGACCCATGCCTTCCAACATCTTTCACAGGAGGATATTCCTTTCCTTTGATCATGCTTCTCAAGATAGAGCAGTGATCCATGTTACCTACAATCATACATCATGACTTTATAATATCAAACACAAGCATACATACCTCATTTACCTTTAGGTCATAGAAGCTTCATTCAATAGCTTATTTGATTGAAAAGAGCTTCAACCCCTTGATTTGGTTCATCTCTTATGTCATCATACCATCATCCCATGAATTCCACAAATTGGAGTTCCTGATGAAACACTTTCTTCTTCTCTAGATTGGTGAACCTTCCGATGAAGATTCCATTAGAGAATATTGAGGATCTTGCATATCCCTATCCAACAGATGTTACTTTTTTATGTACGATGAGCCTTGTCCTCGATGACTTCTTCCTTTTCTTAAGTTTCCAATGAGATTCCCAAGAGCTATATCCTTCATATTTTACTGCCATAGATTTTGTTCTAGCTGTTCTTCATGTTTCCCTATAGTGATGAAACAAGTTCTTGCTTCTAATGCTTTTCCTCTTTCTTGGAATTCCTTCTTTTCAACTTCCTCCATTTCTTCGGTGAACTTAAGACAATATTTCTTGTATTGTTCATAACATTGAATCTTAGCTATGTTCTTCTTTCTTCCCGAAAAATGTTTGAGCACTTTTTCCCTCAACCCATCTTCTTCTATCTTGCATAGAAACCACAAGATTTTGAATGGAATAGCTTTCCTATCCTCATAGGCAGTTGTTACCTTGTCCACCAATTAATGCATTTAGAACAAAAGAGATCATTTCCTTATCCGAATTCATCTCTCCCATATCTTGCAATTGAGATCTTATGAGGATAATCCTTTATCCTTTGATACTTTCAATTTGTGTAGATTAGATCTAAGTGATATGGCCTTATTTATTGCATCTTAAGGGAATAGTTCTACTAGCTTATCGTATATCTCTTTTGATGTCTCCAATCCTACTACGAGGGAATCCTTGATGGATTACATAAGAATCTCTTGAGCCCTTGGATCCTTTTTCATGTATCCAGATAGTACTTTACCCTCGGATTGTTTGGAGACTTTTATAAGGACTTCATTTTCTTCGAGGATTATTTCTATCCTCCTTTTCCATGCAAGGAATTTGATGACCCAACCAACTTATAGATCTCCTTGTAAAACAAAGTCATTTGATCAAATTTAGATTATAGAATAAAAGATACTTGCTTGTCAAGTGAAGATAAAATCTTCAACTTAATCCCTTTGTTGATGATGATTGATGAATATGTATTGATGCTCCTCAGATGATATTATTTAAGGATAACGCGGCCCTTGCTTCAATGAGGGGGAGAATCCCTTATAATCCTTTGAATATGATGACAATGCCTTTAGCCTTCTTTGGATAACTATCCTTCAAGATAATTCGACTTCTCCAATGGTGAATGAGTGCAGATAAAAAAAGCTTCTAGGGTTTCAACTTTCTCCAAGATAATGTGATCTTAGTCCTAGAAATGCTTCTCTTGGATGTCTATACTTTGGGATACTTTGCATTTAGGTAAATCTCTTCAACTTGAAAAGGGTCTTTGTGGTCTTTTAATGATGACTTATAGGATCAAAAACTTTTGCTGGTGTAGACTTCTTCTTTGATTTAGGGTTTGATACTTTTATGTAGATCTCGACTTCACTTTGATACCCTTCAACTTACTTTGATGCCTTTCTTGAAACTTGATCCTTGAGTGTCTCTTTGATTAGATTCCCTTTTTCTTGACTTACTCACCTTAGCTCCGACACCATGTTGAGAAATATAGGGCATCATGAATTAGGCGATTTATCCTTAATTGGTAACTACTTGTGAGTGTTTTTCATTTCTTTAGATTAGGATCTTCTTCTTACTTAGGTTATTATTATTCTTCTTCATCAAACAAATACCAATGCATAAAAAATATAGACAAGAGACACAAAAAGTAGGTTATGAGCTAGGGCCAAAACCTCTCACTCTTTGAGAGGAAAACACAAACAAAATTCTTCTTATAGGGATTCTAATTAACAAATACTAATACCAAGACCTTTGACCTATTTTCCACTCCAAGACCAAGACACAAGTTATCTTGATAGTCAAACTTCTTCTTGACTCCTCTTCCACTTTGAACTTCTTAACAACAAGACATTGTCACCACCGAGATATTATCATTGTATTCACATTGAGATATCCTTTACTGTGAGACCTCTTCACTATCATATTATTGAGACCTTACTTATGTGATGGCACCGAGTCCCTTTTCTTGAGATAACAATGATATATTTCCTTTAAGGTAGCACCAAGACATTTACTGACATTCCACCGAGATTGTATCACTATGATGAGACTTCATTATTGTGTGTATACTACAAACTCTTGTTGTAGTAGCATCGAAGATAAGATCACCTATCTGAGTTCCTTTTCCAAAATTCTTGTCACTGTAACTGTGATCCGAATTACAAAGGTAAATCGAACTCCTTTACTCTTCACCGTAGTCTCCTTTCAACATCGAGCTATAGTCTCCTCAACGAACTGTGTCATTGCAGTATCCTATACAAATCACAGAGATATCTGAACCTGTCTCTACGCTAGGCCACCCAAATTTAGAGAGATCCAAACTTTTTTCCTATGGTAATGCAAAGACACTTCACACACACACACACACACATATATATCTATAGTGGTTTGTCCTACATAAATAAGCCGACATGTGCATCCGAATAGGTGTGTCTTCATTAGGTGAAGTCGACATGAGTTCTTCATTCTAACTTGAGGCCTACTTGAAGAGGAGAACTTTGTGCTTGTCTTTGGGGGCTACTTGACAATCTTATAGACTTATATACATTGTAACATGCCCAAGAAGTGTTCTTCATGACATTGGCTCTTTTGACAAATCCCAAAGGCTCACAATGGGAGCCATCTAAAAATAAAATCCCTTGCTCATGAAACCCATGAAGCAAGCCAATGATAATTTTTTTTTCTTCTTTACATCATTTACAAAAATCACAATTACATGTCGTTATGAAGATCGAACCTACGACACTTTTCAACAAGTAGTAGCTCACCGATATTGTTGCAGGTTGAGATGTGCTCCCTGATGGTATGCTCTCCAATGATAATACATGATGACATATTTCCGAGTAGTACTCCATCGACATATTTCCAGGTAGTAGCATGATGCCATATTTCTAGGTAGTAGCTCATCGACATATTTCTAGGTAGTAGCCCGATGACATATTTCTAGGTAGTAGCCCATCAACATATTTCTAGGTAGTAGCCTAATGACATATTTCCGGGTTGTAGCCTGCTGACTGATATTATGGGTAGTATGCCATCGACAAACATTCTGGGTAGTAGACCGTCGACAAACATTTTGGGTAGTAGCCCGCTGACTGATATTTCGAGTAGTAGCCCGCTGATAAGAATTTCGAGTAGTAGTTTGCTATTAGAGATACTGGATAGTAGCTTGATGAATAGAGGATGGTAGCTTAAGCTCCCCTTTGATTCTTCTTCTTCTAGATTCAAGAATATTCAACATATGGGCAGGGATGATCAAGATATAAACAAGAGAAGGATTGATATGTACATTGATGATTTGTGATGATAATCATGGCATGACGACTACATGACAAAGATGGTCAGTGACACTACATGATGACACTTAATATACTAGGATGGCATATTGTTCGATGGACAAATATTGGTAGGTGGAATTATCCCTAGTTGAGAGGGAGTGTTAAAATTATGCAATTGCGGTCAAATTCCACTTTGGACAACTCACATGTTGGAAATAATGAATGCATTGAATTTATGTTTTCGAGAGGACCAAAATTGACCTAAACATCATCTTATTTGGATAAGCAAAAGTTGGTTTTTGAATTTATTTATCCACTCATGTATATTAGATTAGGTCGAACCTAAGCACATGTAAAATTGGACAGGTCGGTCTCAAAATCAAGTGGACACTCATGGAAGCCTATATATAGAAGAGACCTCAAGCTCATTTGGACATAATCATCAAGCACTTTCTTCTCTCTTCTATTGTTTGGTTCACACAGGTCTGATGGAGGAAAGCTTGTGCAAAGGATATAAAACTACAGGGACGAAGCTCACACGTATCTAGGGTTTCTGAGTCTTAGACACACTCCCATAACTAAGGTTTTTTGTCCCTATACATTTGCAAAATATGGTCAAGGGAGCATCTGGGAAGTCTCGGGCGCTCACACACAATTTACAAGGGAGCATCCGAGAGGCTAGGGTTTCTGCAGTCTAGTTTGGTCCTAGACGCTTGCATGTAGTTCACCCGAGAGTGTCCAGGTTAGTCTCAGATGCTCGCATAGAGTGTATTAGGGAGTGTTTACGAACAAAATATGAATTATCAGTAATCCAAATTTTTCACTCAGTGACAACAACATTCAACAGTTGATTACAGTCAGTGACAGGGCATTACCGTCCTCAGGATAATGGTTTTCAAGTATAAGCATGTTCAGGGTCATGTCAGGGATGTTATAGTTATTTTGTTGCATAGATGAAGATATAAATCATTGTACTCTTTTTTTTGAATCATTCGATGACGATCTACGAAGAATAATAATTTGCAAGGGTTTTCCCCATAATGGATTTTTCCCTGGTCTCTGACCAATCCTGGTGTCTTTATGTGTGCATGATTTTCTTCTATAGTTCCTTTATGTTTCACTGCATTTATGATGGTGATGATAATGTTCTTTCTACATAGTTGCATATGCTGATGAATAATGATGTAAATATGAATAATGTTTTAAATTTATGGGGTCAACTTAATGTGATACTAAAGAAATGCAATTATCAAAGCAAAGAACAATGTAGTTCTATGAAAAATTAACAGTTTCTAGACCCATAAACCATTTAAGTGCTCCATCTTTTAGAGTAGATGGAAATAACTTCAATTTTTGAATACTAAGTAAATAGTCATGGGATCTACGTAATACTTCAAACTCAAAAATAAATGTCTTAGGATCTTCAGTTCTTAAGGCATGAAAATTGGGAAGAATAAAAGGTGAGATATTTTTCTTTGTGGCTGTGGTATATTCATCAAAGATAGGGAATCCATAAGGTTATTGGTCTCCTCTTCCTCCTCTACCACCTCGTCCACCACCTCCTCTTGTATTTCCTCCTCTACCTCTTCCCCTACCATTCCTAAATTCACTAACATATACATTATGTACCTCTCCTTCCCCTTCTCTTGCCATAGTAGATTACTCAGAGCTAATATAAGGTTCAACAATAGGATTTCCTATTTCTTCCTTTGGTTCTTCTACTAATGGTACCTCAGAAAAATTTTCTTCCTCTTCTTCACTAGTCACTTCTAACTCCTGTCTTAAGAGTTGTTCTCCCGTTTAAGAAAGAAATAAAACTCCTTCAATAGGGGATGTAGGTTCTTCAACTATAGATTTTGTGGAAGAAGTTAGTGAGTCCCTAGAATGAATTTCAAATCTGTGTAACTCAGGAAGTCTATATCTACCTGCTATGGATGGGATGTGAGTATCAGTGGATGGTGTGGCACTACATGTTCTAATGGTGGTAGTTGGTGATGTTGGTATTGAACTATGTCCTCTACCACTACTTATAAATCTACCCTTAGAATATCGTTCTCTACACATGCATTCTAAATGATTTTAACTATGCATCTATACGATGAAGGCACCTAAGATGATATGCAAACCAAAAATAAAGTCCTATATACACTTCCCCAACAACGATGCCAAAATTTTCGGTAATTTAATTGGAGGTTAAATTACTTCATTGATTGTCAACCAAGCTTCATGTACTTGTGAAGTGCATGTGCACAATATATGCTAGGAGTTCTATTTTCTATTTTAAAAGATGAAACTGAAATATAATTTCTATTGAAGCAAGTTATAACTAGATTAACTCATATCATTCCCACACACATGTTATTTCCATCAAAATTGTTATTTCGTAAGGAAAATAGTATTAAAGGTGAACTAAATTGAAAGTTCTAGACTGTCAAACCGAGTTGAAACTTATTTTACTTGACAAGAATTGAAAACTACTCTATTTAACTGAACTAAAAATACTATTCTAACAAGAAGAATTGACATCTTATTTTCCTTGCAACAAATTGAAATGTTATTCTAAGTATTAAAATTCAAGTCTCTATTCTACTCAACAAAGAGAAAGCTTTAATCTAAATGCTTCAAAATTATATCAAGAGATTGAACTTGAAAGAAATGATACAAAATATAACTCTGAGAAACTACAAGTGTGCGCTATTGTGATTAGAATTGATTTGGTCATTAACTCATAATATAAAACAAAACAATTGAAATTTGCAAAATAAGAAAATACATATTTTTGGTCTATTTAAAATATATGAGTGCTCGACCTGTGCAAATAAATCGATATTAAAACATGAAAACAAAGTGATGGAAAAGAGAGTTGTTTGTAATGGAAAATAAACTACTCATGAAATGAATCAATAACTAAAACAACCAACAACTAAACTAACTTACAACTCTCCAAGGGGCCCTCCTATTGAGCGTAAGCATGAAATCGATTAACAAGCTATTCACCTGCATGTTTAATCACCAAAGGAACATAGTAATTTGTTTTAAAAGAAGAAGTATTCAATATGAAATGATTACAAACTTAAATAGATTATAGATTTCCTTTTCCTTTCTCCAAGGATTTTTATAATCCTCTGTTGAATAATAGTTATCAGAGTTATAAGACGAGAATCTAGTTTATATTTGACAACTAAGAGATTAAATCAAGATAGGTATCATTCTTCTCATGATTTTATATGAGAAGAGAAAATCATGAGAATATTTTGAATTGACATATCATAGCCTTTGATCCCAAACTATTCTCATTCAATCCCACTCTTGCTTGACGATGCCACAATCTTTCTTCAAATTTTGTGAAAGGTTGGAGTATTATAACTAGAGTTGACTTCTGGTTTGAACATCAAATTTCTCGAACCCTGTGAGTTTCCATATCAAAAGTTTTCCATCTACCTGTATCCTTTATTCCTCTTCAAACAGACTGGAACCTATCTAACCATGGATGTAGTTGCATAATCTTTAGTTAGCTACATAATGATTGTATTTCGGTAGCTATGGAAATGTTTTGATTAAATTTCATAAAGAAAAAATAGACTATAAACCATGAATGAATGATACCTTTTATTTTGTTTGATCATCACTGAAGTGACCTTTTAACTTGAAAATGTAGTAAAACTCTCATGTAAAGGATGAAAATCAAGGTAAGAGGATATAAAAGAGAAGACAATTCAGGACTTCAACAAGTATACATAGGAATTTACTTTCAATTTAGAATATATTCTTATTTTACACAACTCTGATTAGGAGTGGTAAGACAAGAGGTAAATGTTGAAAATGTAGCAAGAAATTCCTAATTTAATTTTCCCTTGATTAAATTAGGAGAAATTCGAATTTCATTTTCGACAGAATACTCAGAGGTAGTTAACTGAAGCGACATTGTTATTTTCACTAAGTTAGCTCAGTAAATTGGAGTTGGAGACAATTGAGTTCAGTTCTAGATGATTGATTGCTAATTTGTAGCAATATATTTCAGTGAATTTGAGTTTGTGTTAGTTTAACTAGTTCTCACTATAAGTAGAACTAGGGGAGGTCAAGTTGAGGGAGTGTAACTTTTTTCACACTGAGTGATCATCCAGTTAACTACTCAATCAACCCAAAATAATTGTTGCATGCAGAGAATTCGAGTTACCCAGTTAAGATTGGAGTTCAAGTGTAGTGTACTATCAGTTGTAAACTAGTTCAAGTTGTACAAGTGGTGCATGCAGTCAAAGAATTGACCTATGATAATTGTGCAATTCCTTGGTGATAAATTCCAAAAAAATAGGGAAACTTTCCCAAGGGAACAACGCAAGAAATTAGGAGCTCAGAGGCTCGAAAATTTGGCTAAGTATTGGCCAAGGTCGGTCAATGAGGAAGAAGATAGAAGATATAGGTGCAGGTTGAGCTCAAGCTTGAGAAGAGCATATTGTATTCTTCCAGATTCTTTGATTAATGCAATACAGATAGTAAGGGGTCTTGAGAAGTTGCTTTCCCTTAGATAAATCTATGTGTATATGTGTTGAACCTTAATGCATGTTAATGATTTATGTTCTCGATTGTGAATTTACTTCCGTAGATCAGTAGAGTAGCTTCTAGTCTTGTGATTTAGAAATTTTCATGAGCAATTTAGAATCTACACATTAATTTCTATACTAAGAACCTATGAATCATAATTATGGGGTTCTTTCTAACCAAAGTTGTTGCAATTGCATCTCATTTTAGTTGCATTCATTTTTAGATGGATAGTTAAAAATCATATTAAAAATAATTTGGGATTCATGTATAGGGAATGAGATTCTAGGGTATATTTGTTAGAGGATGTAGTTCAATTCCATCATCACCAACCACCCCCACAAGACCACGTGGTGTTGTAAGATCCACATCACCATCCATATCATGCATTCCATATTTTGCAGGTAGAATAAAACTTCTTGAGGTACAAAGATAAAAAAAATCTACCTTGAGAAGAACCAAATTCATCTACAAAAGTAGTGGTAGAATAATCTACATCTGTTGTAGAAGGAGTCATCTTCCTTTCTTCAACAAGTGAACAACTTATTGGACAAGATTTAGAAGTACTTAGTGAAGAAGAAGAAGAAGAGGAAGAAGAACAAAATTTTCTTGAAGAACCATTGATAGAGGAACTAGAGGAAGACAATCTAGTTGAAGAGCCTTACATAAGCTCTGAAGAATCAACAATGGAATAAGGAGAAAGATAGGTACATGATAGACACATCTTAGGAGGAGGAGAAAAAATACAACCATTTTGTGGTAGTAGGAGGTAGAAGGCCTCCTCCTGGAAATGGTAGAAGTGGAAGATGAGGAAGAGGAAATGATGGAGATAACAATGAAGAATAATATCCCTTTGGATTTCTTATTCAAGATACTAAAACTATTGATACTATGAAAAATATTTCTCCATATGTTTTCCCTAACTTCCATGGTATGCATAATGAGGATACAAAAACATTTCTCTTTGACTTCTAAGTATTATGTAGATCTTATGATTATTTGCTTGATGCTCAAAAGTTGAAATTGTTTCCATCCACATTGAAAGATAGGGCTCTCAAATGGTTTATGGGTTTAGGAACTAATTCTATAAGGACATGGGATGGTATGAAAATATTACTCTTAGAAAAATATAAGGATTATTGTACACATCATGACCTTAGAGAAAAAAGTTTTTAAAATGACTAAAAAAGAAGATGAAAGCCTTGAGGATTTAATAGAGAGATTTAGATACAATTTTAAAAGAGCCAAATTGCATATTTTAGGACTTGGTACATTAAAAACTCTCTTACTTAGAGCTATAAGGGATGAAGATTGATCTTATTAACCTTATGGGTAAAGGAGATGTGCCTCAACTATCGTTTGAAAAAAAAATTGTGAATTGTGCAAACATATCTTGAGAGGAAAGACAAAATATGCTTGGAATCTTAGAGATCTACTTATGTAAAAAGTAAATATGCATCAGGAACAGTAACTCGAGTACAACTTGATAATTTTTTTGATAACTTTAAAACTGATATTCTTGGTAATCTTAGTGAACAAGTTGATATGCTAAGAACGCAAAAAAAGAGAAAATATGGAAATGTTGCCTTATCTATATTTTCCCTAGATGTAGAAAGAGACATACATTATGAGAATGTACTCTTGACAATATTACATTTTCTTTATTTGTGCATAGATTCATGCTACAAAGGATTTCCCTTTAATACCTGTATTAAAGGTTTTTTGCCAAGAATAAGTTGGAACAAATCAAAATCCATAACAACTTTGTTATGTTGCTCCTAAAAGGCCTTGGTAGCCTCATCAACTAGGTATGACACAAGATCCTAACGCACAATTTTAATCTTATAAACAACCTCAAAATAACTGGAACACACCCCTACCATGGAAAACTTGGCCAACACAACCTCAAAATTCATCTTGGTCACAAGGATGGCAAGGTTCCTATGGTAGAAATCCACAATACCCTCATTATTTCCAAACATATCCTAAATATCATCCACAATATTATTCTCCACCTCAACCTCCACAACCTCCTCAAGCTTAGTTCCATCCTCAATTGACTACAACTCAACCCTCTCCATTACCATCTACCTCATTTCCTCAAAGAACAAATTAGTTACCTGCACAAAAACTCCCCATTCCCAATTATAAAGCATATTAGAAACCCACTTACAATGTTAAAGTCCAAAATTTTCAAACTTACATGATAACTACCCTAGATTTAAAGGATATCCATCTTAGATATGAGATATTTTCACAAAAGAAAACACCTCATGTTGTCATTCAAGAACATAAACAGGATAAAACTCTTGAAAAGGAGAAGACTCCTCAAAAGGAGGAAATTCCTAAACAAGTAGATGACAATGAAATAATACCAACTCCTACAACTCCTCTAGCTAATCAACCCTCTACATCCTTACAAAACCCTCCTTTTCCAAAGAGACTACAAATTGATAAAGGTGTAGAGAAGCAAATTATTTTAATAGGTTATAATATGTTAGATGAGTTGAAAAATGTTTTCATTAAAATCCATTTTCTTCAAGCAATAAAGCAATTTCCTATTTTTTCAAAAACAACAAAGGAGTTGTGTATTAGAAAACCTATAAGAAAAAGAAAAGAAATAAAAAGTGCAACTTATAGGGAAAATTGCAGAAATCATGATGGGAAGGTATACAATTGAAAACCACTTAGATCCAAGAAGTCCCATTGCAAAGATACACATCAATAATGTTGAAATCGAAAATACATTGATTGGCTTAGGTGAAACTATAAATGTCATGAAAAAAGAGTAATATGGATGAATTAAAATTAACTAATCTTCAATATACTCCTACTATATCGCAATTAGCATATAGGTCTGTTATCAAACCAGAGGGTACATTAGAGGATCTATTAGTACCCATAGATTCATCAGAGTATCTAGTTGATTTCATGATTTTAACTCCAAGGACTAATCTAGGAGGTCATCCATTGATACTTGGTAGGCCATGGCTAGCCACGATTGATGCATTTATTAATTGTAGATATGAATGATATGTTTATTTCTGATGGAAATTCACCATTTTTTTTTACATTATATCCACCAACAAGAGCAATAACTGAAATAGAGAATTAAGAATGGATTGAAGATGATGATGAAGATTATGAAAATATTCAACTAGTTCTAACTATCTCACAGAATGGTGAGGAAAATCAATCAACAAATCTAAGGAATAATCATGGTATTTCTTCATATTGTCAACAAAATTATTGTGTTCATATGTTAGATCAATTTTTTTACGAAAATTATAGTATTTAAGAATTTTCATCTTGACAATCCAAACTATCATTAAAATAAATGGAAAAAATTGGCAATTCCCTTGTAGAGATTAACCAAGGAAAAACATTAAATATCAATAATATCCTGGAGGAATTTCAAAAAGGAAAATTGTAGTAAGATGTTGCAAACAAATTCCTTTGCATTTGCATGGGAATATACAAACATGTTGGGTCCCTATAATACTAGTGATTACCCCATTACTATTGTAGTTGTACCCCTTATTAATATGGTTGTGCCCCTATTGTCCCCATATTGTTATTACTGTGCCCCATAGAATCCCTCTATTGTTATTTTTGTGGCTTTATATTATTATTGTTAGGTCGGCTGGGTTATATTGTGACTCCTTAGACTCCTATATATAGAAAGGAGGTTTTATCATTTGAATCATCAAAGAATTGTTCATGGAAAGGAGGTTCCCCCTGAAGGGCGACTTAAGGCTTTGATCTATAATTTCTATCCTTGTCTTGAGGTGGTTTCATAACATTTGGTATCAAAGCTTGGATTCTAGGTTCCGCTGCTCCAAATAGGTCATCGTGGAATTTTTGATATAACTTTTTTATTTTATTTTATTTTATTTTATTTTATTTTATTTCTGTGACGTTTAAGAAGCTAAAAAAAAAACCCATTTGAGGAGACATCGCACTGAATCTCATGCCCGAATTTCAGAGCTTTTTGTGCTATATTTTCGGAGATATGAACTGAGGAAGTTGGTCCTTTTGCAAAATCATGAATTACATTAAAAATAGGTGACCTGGGGAACATCGTCATAACTTTCTTTCTGAGAATCATATTGAAATTTTGTAAGAAGGTACAGAAAGAGGACGGGCTGTAGTTTCTTGTATATATTGTTTAGAGTCAAAGGTCAAAACAGGGACACGTGGCACGTTGTACAAGTTCTCTCTACTGAATTAGTCTATAATCAGGTCACTGTGGGAGATTTGGCATAACTCTTCATTGGAGAATCTAATTGGGGTTAGATTGGTGGCATTGGAAAGAGGACACAGAGGGCTACCGCAGGTCGCAATTTTAGAATTGGATGATCCGAAATTACAAAGATACATCAGAGGAAATATTGAGCTCCTACAAAGTGAAAAAAGGTGTGTATATTTTTTTTAAATGTTTGCTTAAGCTTGGTTTGAAAAATTATTTTGAAGGAATTCAAAGGGCATAGTGAAGCATTATTACCAGTAATTGATGCCCTGAAGAAAGAAAA
>APFE030136117.1:135036-170948 GCA_000404065.3 Pinus taeda
GATATCAAAAGGTTAGAGTTGCAAGAAGCCTTCTTTGTATCCATAAGGCTTTACCTAAGTAAGGAGACTTTGTCACTAAAGAGAGAGAGAGCTTGTCCCTCACCCCTTCAAGCTTTTGCAAGACTTGTGTAGCTGAGCACCCAGCCAAAGGAGGACTTGACGTCAGGACGCTGGTTGTATTCTCCTTTCTTGATTATTAATAATAGATGACTATCATTATGGTTCCATTCTCGTTGTACTTTTAATGGTTGATGTTGAATTATATCCTTCCTGAATGATGTATAATTGCATATAATAGATTTAATGCTTGTGTTTGTGTTGTTCTCTTTGTGTGTGTAGGTGTCCATTCACGAGGATAGTGGAGGATTGTGACCAGCCAAGGCAAAGGAATGTGGGCGACATCTCTTCTACAAACGAAAGCGTTGGAACTCAAGTAGGTCTTCATCACCTATCTTTTATTTGCAATTAGGAACTTGCGTGATAGCATTGTTTGATTGTTGCTAGACCCATTCTGGGCTAGTATGGATCGCCTCTATCCGTAGAGGGGATTTACCTCTCCAACACTCGTCATAAGTGTTGATCCCAAGTATTGGGTCCATGGTATTGAATTGTTATGGTTTTTGGACTGTGGTATTGAGAAGGGCCTAAGGCTATAAAAGAGGAAGGAGATCATTTGGCAAGCGGATTATCTGAATTATTGAATATCTGATAAAGTTCTAGATCTGGAATACAGTGACTGGGTTATGGTGTAGATTTGGATCTGAAGGAAGAAGGAACCTGAGCGCAAGGAGAAGGATAAGTTCCTTTGATGGGTCAAAATTTTGGGTCCCTATAATACTAGTGATTACCCCATTATTATTGTAGTTATACCCCTTATTAATATTATTGTGGCCCTATTGCCCCCATATTGTTATTACTGTGCCCCATAGAATCCCTCTATTGTCATTTTTGTGGCTCTATATTATTATTGTTAGGTCGGCTGGTTTATATTGTGACTCCTTAGACTCCTATATATAGAAATTTTTCATTTGAATCATCCAAGAATTGTTCATTAAAGTAATGTAAAGGAGGTTTCCCACTCGAAGAGGCTGAATTCTAAGGCGTTGATCTATCTTTTCTATCTTTTTTGAGTTGGTTTCATAACATTTGGTATCAAAGCTTTGGATTCTAGGGTTTCGATGCTCCAAACAGGTCATCGTGGCATTTTCGCTATAAATTTTTTTATGTGACGTTTAAGAAGTCGCAAAAAAACACCCATTTGAGAATAAATTGCGCTGAACCTTGGGTCCGAATTTCAGATCTTTTCACGTGATATTTGCGGAGATATTATATGAGGAAGTTGGTCTTTTTGCAGACTCCTGAATTACATTCCAAACAGGTGATGTTGGGAAAATCACCATAACTTTCTCTCTGTGGATCAGATTGAAATTTCATAAGAAGTTGCAAAAAGGGGATAGACTGTAGTTTCTTGTATGAATTTTTCAGATCCAAAGGTCGAAACAGTGACTCGTGGCACGTCGTACAGGTTCGCTCTACTAAACTAGTCTATAATCAAGTCACTGTGGGAGATTTCACATAACTCTTCCTTGGAGAAACCAATTTGGGTCTGACTTGTGGCATTGGAAAGAGGGCACAAAGGGCTACTACAGATCACAAATTCAGAACTAGATGATTGGAAAGTACAGAGACACATCAGAGGCAATATCAAGCTCCTATAAACTGAAAAAAGGTGTGTAGATTTTCTTAAATTTTTTCTTAAGCTTGGTTTGAAAATTTATTTTGAAGGAATTCAAAGGGCATAATAGAGCATTATTATCGGTAACTGATGCCCTGAGGAAAGAAAATGCAAACGCCTAGTAAGGAACCTGGAAGCTCTAGCATGACTCCTAAAGAAGAAGAAGAAATCCTATATGATATATCAAAATTACAAGAACAAGTGCAACAAGTGTCACTTGCACAAAAAGCAACAGAATCTAAGATGGATTATTTAAGGAAAGATGTAGAAGCTAAGATGGATGTTTTAAAGAAAGGCGTAGAAGCTAAAATTGATGGCATGGATGATAAGATGGAAGAATTGAAGATAAATATGAATAAGTTGCTACAAGAAATGGTCAATAGGGGTGAAAGGGTACTAAAGGAAACTCATGATGAGAACAAAAGAAATGTTAATCATGATTCCATAGACTCTAATGTTGGATCGAAGACTCATGATATTCGAAAAATCGATATGAGGAAGTTTGATGGCAATGATCCTGCCACATGGATATTACAGATGGAGAAGTTCTTCGATCTCAATAATGTGCAAAACACACAAAAGGTACGTATGGAAAATTTATATTTGGAACCAAATCAATTTGTATGGTATCAATGGCTTTTCTCTCGTAAACAATTTATCACTTGGGTAATGTTTACTGAAGAATTGATGGAACATTATGCGGATACAAAAAGAAACACTTTTTTTAGCCAATTGATAAGTCTCAAACAAAAGGGTCCAATAATTGAGCACATTGAGGAGTTCCAAAAATTGAACATAAGGGTAAAAGATATTCCAGAGGAGCATAGGATTGATGTGTTCATAGGGTCTTTAAAGGATAATATCCAACATGATGTTCGCCGTTGGGAACCTGATTCATTAGAGAAGGCATTCAGGTTAGCAAGAAAAATGGAAAGCAAAATTATGGTAACCAGGAAGCATACCACTCACAACTATAAAGATGGAAGTGTTGCTGCTGCTAGTCTTCCACAACCTATAAGGTTGACACCACAACAGTTGGAAGCAAAAAGAGCAAAAGGGCTTTGTTACAGTGTGATAGAAAATACACTATATGTCATAAGTGTGCTGAGAAGAAATTATTCTACATAGATTGTGAAGAGGAAGAAGAAAAGGAGCAAGAAAGGTCAAAAGAAGAGGATATACTCCAAGAACAAGGCCTAGATAAAGAAGAAATGAATCTGACCATATCTTGTAATGCATTGGTGGGAATTACCACGCCTCAAACCATCAAGATAGAAGGACAAATCAAGAAGAAAAAGGTAATAGTGTTGATTGATTCAGGAAGTACTCACAATTTTATTCATTGTAAGGTAGCAAAAGAATTGAATTGCTTCTTATATCCAACACCAGAGTGTCAAGTGATGGTTGCAAATGGATGAACAATAAATTTCTCTAGGAAGTGCCATAATATCAAGCTATCCATGGGAGAATATGTATTGACTAGCCCAATGCTTTCCATTCCACATGGGAGGATGAAAATTTTATAAAGAAGCATCCAGAACTACTCAAGTGTTGAGGACAACACGTTTTTGAAGGAGAGGGGCACGTTGGGTCCCTATAATACTAGTTATTACCCCATTACTATTGTAGTTGTACCGCTTATTAATATGGTTGTGCCCCTATTGTCCTCATATTGTTATTACTGTGCCCCATAGAATCCCTCTATTGTTATTTTTGTGGCTTTATATTATTATTATTAGGTCGGCTGGGTTATAATTGTGACTCCTTAGACTCCTATATATAGAAAGGAGGTTTTGTCATTTGTATCATCCAAGAATTGTTCATTTATGTAATGTAAAGGAGGTTGCCCCCTCGAAGAGGCTAAATTCTAAGGCGTTGATCTATCTTTTCTTGAGCTGGTTTCATAACAAAACATAAAAGGAATAAATTCAAATATGTGCATAAATCATATTTATATTCAAGAGAATGTCAAACCTATAAGATAACCCCAGAGAAGAATGAATCCTAAATCTGCTCAATGTGAACTTTATTTACCCAATCTCAGATCGCCAATGGGTTTCACCCCTGATTATTGTGTCAAAGAAAAATGGAAAGTGGAGAGTTTGCATAGACTATATATAATTAAATAAAGCAACTCAAAAATTTCATTTCCCATTATCTTTCATTAATCAAGTTTTTGATACACTAGTAGGAAAGAAATGCTTCTGGTTTCTTGATAGTTTCAGTAGATACAATAAGAATCAAATTGCACCCGAAGACCAAGATAAGAAAATTTTTACATGTCCATGGATTATGTATGCTTACATAGTACTTCCCTTTGGATTGTGCAATGCACATGCTACATTTCAAAGGGTAGTATTAGGTATCATTTTTGATTGGATCCATGATTGTGTAGAATTATATATGGATGATTCTACTATTTATGGGAATAATTTTGAAGAAGTTTTTTGGAAAAATTGGAAAAAGTCCTTATTATATGTAAATAAGCTAATATTTCATTAAGTATGAAAATTATTTATGATGTTTAAAGAAGGAATCGTTTTGGGTCATCATATTTAGGTTCTGGAATCTAGGTGAATTCATCAAAGGTTGAAATTCTCTACAAAATTTCATTGCCTAAATGCCAAAAATATGTTCAAAGTTTTTTGGGATTCACAAGTTACTATAGAAGATTTATAGAAAATTTCACAAAGCTTGCTTCACCACTCTTCAAATTACTCACCAAAGATTGTGAATTTCATTGGGATTTTGATTGTCATAAAAACTTTTGTATTGTTGAAATAGAAAATATCCGAGGCACCTATCCTAAGAGGGCCAAAGTGGTCCCTTGCATTTTGTATTTCCACTAATGCCTCAGATACAACTTTAGGGGTTGTGTTAGGACAAAGACTTAAATACTTATGCTATATATTATACAAGTAAAAATTTAATTCTTGCAAAGTTGAATTATATGGCCACAGAAAAGGAGTTTTTAGTAGTTTTTCATGCTACCAACAAGATTAGTCATTACATCACTAAACAATGAAACTTTTATTCATGCTGACCATTCTCCCGTTATATATTATATGACCAAGCCAATAACCAATGGCAATATTACTAGAGGAATTTTACTATTATGGGAATTTAATATTACCATTTTAGATAGGATAGGAAAAGAAAACATAGTTGTTGATTTCCTTTCCAAGATACAAAATGATAGTACTAATATTCATGTAGTAGATAATTTTCCTGATTAATATATTTTTGAAATATCTGCTAAAACTCCTTGATTTGCAGATATTTTTAATTAGTTTCTTACATGAAAGTTTTCTTCTCATCTACCGGCAAAACAAATACAAAGAGTTATCAAATCCAGTGCACCCTATTCTTGGACAGAAAGAGAACTATACGAAACAAGAGTCAATCTAATCATTAGAAGATGTGTTCGAGAGGTTGAGGTACCTGAGATAATTAAATCATGTTGCGATGAACCTTGTGGAGGGAATTTTGTTTATAGATGAATTGCATACAAATTAGTTCCTTTAGGATATTATTGGCCTTCTCTTTTCAAAGATGCCATATAATATGTCGAAATATGTGATAATTTTAAAAGGATGGGGAAACCTATCCAATATGTTGAGATGTGTCTATGACCACAAGTACTGAAAAAGCCTTTTGAGAAATGGGCTCTAGATTTTGTTGGACACATTGATCCTCCATCCAAGAAAACTAGTACATACTTGTTTGAATTTATTATGTTATGAAATGGGTAGAGGCTAAGCCACTAAATTTTGCTACTGAAAATGTTGTTAGTACATTTCTTTTAAGGATATTTTCACTTGTTTTGTTGTACTAAGAGAAATTGTGATAGATTAGGGTGCGCAATTTGCATCTAAGCTCATGCAAAATATCATGGACCGATACAAGATCAGGCATTACAAATCCACTCCTTATCATCAACAAGCTAATGGACAAGTGAAATTGATCCAAGTGGATCCAAAAATAGAAGTGGCCTTGAAAGTAGCTCAAAAAATCAAAGTCATCAGATGGAAGTGAAACCAAGACCATATTGTAGTGATTCTCACCCTGATTCCAACGGGTTGAACATCACTCAAATTCGGGTTCGTATCCTCAAGTTATAGCTGGTCAAATTTTTGGTCAAACTTGGCCAAGTGACAGTCTTAATGAGGCAACAAATTGGCAAAATCCTGGTGCAAAAAATTTGGCCATCGGAAAGGGAAAATTTGTTGAATCATTAATTTATCTAATATCCCTTATTTTCCGACAGAAAAATTCGAACCATTGTTTTATAAAAAAACAAAAAAAATATAATTTGGGGTGGGGGTGCTGCCACCTCTACCACCCCCCCAACAATTAGATATCATAAGTATTAAAAAAAGTGTGTTGGATGGGTGGCCTAGCCTCGACAGACCCACCCAACCTGGTGGAACCACAAAAATACATAACCACCAATGATTTTTAATAAACTGCGTCATATTTATGTAATTGTCAGATCTATGTAACCACCACATCAACCAAATGTCACTGCTATTAAAAAATAGTTGGACTATTATGGGAGGCAGGGGGTTCAAAATTGAAACCTTCACTGACCTAAATGTCTTTGCCACCAAAAAGCCACTGGCTCGGCCTTTGGTGGCTTTGTCCCTCACTAATACTTAAAAATTCATACGCTATTTGAACGGGCTAGTGATGCAGAGCCGAGCGGAGCGCAACCTTGAGCAACATGGGTAGTGGAACCATGAGCAAGGGTATCTTGGAGATGCCAAAAGGATTCTCTTAGAGGGCCAGAGGTGCCATTGTCAGAATTTGACAAGTTTATATTTGATTTTACACGTTTTCACTCCAGGAATCCATTTGTTCAATCCATTTTTCTAGTCGAGCTCGCCATTTTCAGGACATCATCTGAATTGGAGGTATAAGGGTCAATTTTGTAAAGTTTCTTATAACAGATTTGTTTGATGCCACTTAATGAAAGAAGGCCTCCCCACTTTTGAGCAGAACCTGAAGATGTAGCCCACATTGGGTGAACTCTGTAATCAAATCGTTGTGTCTTTGCTCTCATGTTTTCTTATGATTTCCACTTCTTTTCATGTGGTTTTAAGTTACTTGGTTAGTATGCTCTTTTATATGCAATTCTGAATGCATCCTTGAAGTTAAAAGATCTGGATCAAGTTTGGTATCAGAGAAGGTTTTCTTCTTGTGAGTTGCATGAGTGAATGCTAACCAGGAACACGCTCCTAAGAGGTGAAGGAAAACTTTAATCCTTTGATCCCGAAGTGAGACATGCACCACGAAGATGGAACATGAGATATGAGGAAGCTCGAATTGAGGAAGAGAGAAATTATCACAAGGATTTCTTCACCATGGCAGAGAAAGTTAACAAGTTATTTGCAGAATATGAGAAGACAATCAAGCCTGAGAAAAAAGAGCTAGATGGTCATGCATCGATAAATCATGGAGCCAGTGGAAAATAACCTCCTCCTTCTCTATCTTCTAGTGAAAATTCTTCTTCTTCTTCTTTTCATCACTCTAACAGGCATCATAGGAATACATCTAAGAATCCATGTTTGAGCTAGATGGAAAGTTTGATTTTTCCCACATATAATGTAGAATGTAATGCAGAGAAACTAAACAATTGGATTATATGGATTAAGGTTTATTTTTTGGATTCAAAGGAACGAGGAAGAAGAGGCAAAGACCAATTAATATATCTTTAGCTGAGTGGCATTTCTCTCATCTGGTGGGAGAGAAAGTTGCAGAAAGGCAACAAAAACTTGGGTAATCTCCTTTCGTCTTGGTCCAATTTTGTTTTCGCATTTAAAGATCAGTTTTATCCTTTGGGTTATCAACAAAAGGATTTAATGGAATGGAAATATTTAAGGCAAGGAAATGGTCAAAATGTACAAATCTTCCTAGAAGAGTTCAGAAAACAACCATTGAATTTGGGAATTTCACTTGATTCACCTAAAACCATAACAAAGTATATTGGTGCTTTACATAGTTACATTAGACTTTATTTGTTATTATTTGAGACTAATACTATTGATGAAGCCGGTGTGAAGGAAATTCACCTTGAAAGTGGGGGAAATAATGATAAAGAAGATTAGCCAAAGAAATCATCTTTTAAACCTCATAATGGCAAGCTCAAAGGAAAAGGAAAGGGAAAGGACAAGAAGGAAACTAAAACCAAGAAGGAGTAAGGAGCGAAGCCATATTTCACATATTGCAAGAAGGAAGGCCATCATGATGAACACTATTGGAAATTGCATCTAGAGTTGAAACTAAAGAGATTTGGAGAAAAGGGCAAGAAAAAGACAGCTACAATCGCACAACAAGACCTTGGATCTGATTCTAGTGATGAGACATTGATCACAACAGTGGATACACAAGGTACTCTTTCTCTTCATGCTAATGAACATTTTGAATCACATGCAAGTACAAGTTCTTCAAATGGGCCTCTTGTTAATGAACAAAGGGAATTCAATTGTTCCACATTAGAGTCATAATGAAACATACTAAAGTGGAAACCTTGTATGATCCAGGCTCACAAGAAAATTTGATTTCAGAATCCTTGGTTAAAAACTTAGGATTAGGACCAAGCCTCATCTGAAACCATACTCGCTTGGTTGGGTGTGTGATAAAGAAAAATTACATGTAGCCAAGCAATGTAGAGCTAGATTTGTTATTGCATCAAAACTAGTTAATGAGGTTGATCTTGATGTTGTACCCTTGAATATTTATGGTATTGTTTTGGGGAGTTTGTATTTGTATGACAGGAACGCAGTTTTCTTTCACCATGAAAATAAGTATCATCTCATGAAAGATGAAGTGGAATACATTGTTAGAGCTTATCACGCCAAAATCATTGCCAGTCTTGTAAGTGTAGATCAGATGAAGAGATTGATTAATTCCAGCAAAGGATGCATGCTCATGGTTGTGAGAGCAAAAGATGTCAAGACATCTGAAGCTTTCCAAGGTTGTAATCCCACTCATGAAAAGAAATTGTATGAAATTGTTTCTAACTATGATGAGATTTTTTAGGAACCACGTGGGTTGTTCCCAAAGTGTGAGATCCAACATGAGATTCACTTGCAGTAGGATGATCTTTTACTGAACATTGATATGTACAAATTGTCAAATATTGAGATGGAGGAGATAAAGAAGAATGTATATGAATTGCTGAATAAAGGGGTCATAAGACCGAGTTCTTCTTCATGCGGTTCACCGATCATGTTAGTGCTGAAAAAGGATGGCAGAGCACTCAACAAAGTAATGGTGAAGAATTGATACCCTCTCCCTCATATTGATGATTTGTTAGATCAATCGAAAAATTCTATCTTTTTCACAAAACTAGACTTGCACAGTGGTTATCATCAATTAAGGATTACAGAATATGATATATGAAAGACTGCATTCAAGATGAAAAAGGGGTTGTTTGAATGGTTGGTGATGCCATTTGGACTGTGCAATGCTCTGGCCGCAGTCATGAGGGTGATGAATGATATTTTTAGGCCTTTTCTTGATGATTTTGTACTTGTATATCTTGATGACATTCTTGTTTATAGTAGGGCATGTGATGATCACTTGTGTCATGTTAAGAAAGTGCTTGATGTTTTGCATAAAGAAAAATTGTATGTCAAAATGTCTATATGTGAGTTTGGGAAGAACTCTTTGGTTTACTTAGGTCACATTGTCGGTGGTGGAAAATTGAAAATAAATCCTTCTAAAATTGATGGGATTGTAAAGTGGCCTAAAACCACCAATGTTATAGAGATTCATAGCTTTTTTTGGTGCAGTACAATATTGGATAAGATTAATTTCCAACTTCTTCGTCATTGCATCTCCCTTACTTGCATTGAGGAGTGTGAAAAAAACCTTTTAGTGGGGAGGAAAGAAACATAAATCCTTTGATGCACTGAAAGAGAAGATCAACACCGCACCAGTTTTGGCCTTACTAGACCTCCAACAACCTTTCGAGATCGAGACTAATACTAATAGACATGCCATGGGAGCAATATTGATGCAACAAAGAAAACCTGTATGTTACCATTTAGAGACATTCTCCCAAGCTTTCATGAATTATCTCATGTACGAAAAGGAGTTGTATGCCTTGGTTCAAAGCATGAAGAAGTGGAAGCACTATTTGATCGACAAGGAGACCATCATTCACAAAGATCACCAACCCTTGCAATACCTTCAGTCGTAGACCAAGATTCAACATGCATGTCATTTTAGATGGATGGGATACCTTCAATAGTTTCACTTGGTAAAAAAACACAAGAAGGGCACCAATAACAAAGTGGAAAATATGTTTTCTCGCCCTCCTATTTCTACATGTATAGTTTTGAAAAATGCCTCTTTATCTTTTGAAAGTTATGTGAAATAGTATGTTGATGATCATGATTTGAAGGAGATTTATGCAAAACTAACTCATCGATCACAGGTGGATAATTACCATTTGCAGGGAAATTTGTTGTATCACCTTAGCAAACTTTGTATCCCCACCAATGAATGAATACATGTAATCAGAGAGGCACATACCTCTCTTGGGTCAGGTCATTTTGGTGTAGGGAAAAATTTGTGTCATTTGTAGAGGTTGTGTTATTAGCCTCACACGAAGAATGTAGGGACTTTATATGTAAAGGGATGTGTGTTGTGTTCTATTATCAAGCCCACTAATAGAAAATTAAGGCTCCGCACACCACTCCCTGTTCCGAGTTGTCCATGGAAAAGTGTTTCGATGGATTTTTTAGGTTCCTTTTTCTAGGAGAGCTCATGAATATTTGTATGTCATTGTGGATCAAATTAGAAAAATGTGTGCGTTAGTGCCTTGTAAAAAGTAGGCTAGTATAGAGCAGACTGCTCTTCTCTTCTTCCAATTTGTATGGGTCCACTTTGGGTTGCCCACATCCATTGTGTCTAATCAAGACTCTCATTTTCTTGGAGATTTTTTGGAGAATGATGGACACCAAGTTGAAGAGGAGCACTACATTTCATCTACAGACTGATGGACAAACAAAGATTGTCAACCGCACAATGATACACTTACTCCAAGGCTATTGTTGGAAGCATCCCAACTTGTGGGATGAGTAGCTTCCTTATGTACAACATGCATACAATTGAGTAGTGCATTAATCCACACAGAGCTTGCTCTTCGAGACATGCTTTGGTTATTTACCAAAGGATCCCTTAGACATGGTCTTTGGGAGAGATGAATATTCTAGTGGGCAAGATGACATGGAAAAAGTGTGGAAGTTCATTCCGTGAATCCAGTTGATTTACTAGGCAGTGCAAGAGTATTTGGAGAAGAGTTGAGCTCAATGCAAAGCTTGACATGACAAGCACTGAGTTGATCACTAGTTCCAAGTTTGAGATAAAGTGTGCCTCCACTCAGCAAAGACATAATGAAAGGGGAAGGAAAGAAGTTGTGACCAATCTGATATGGTACATTCACCATATTGGAGAAGATTGGAGACAATGCTTTTTGTCTCAATTTGCCAGTATACATGCAGATGTACTTAGTGGTGAATGTTGAAAATTTGAAGATTTGTGATTCTCCATTGATCATGGACACCATAGAGGTTGGATAAATTTCTATATTGGATGATTTTGCATATGAATACTTGGAAAAGCTACCACAGGATATCATTCTCGACAGGAAGACCAAGAGTTCATGATGGGGAGGCGTGGAGTACCTTCCTATTGGCTTCAAAGGAATACATCCAAGTAAGGCTTGATGGATGGAAGAGGAGAAAGTGAGAGAGAAATTTCCTCACTTGCCAATTGACTGATAAAGATTTTGGCAGTCCAAAATATCATTAGTGGGGAGGAATCATCTAGGTGGATATAGAAATATAAGTCATCCGATTGAAGTGAAACTATGACCATATCGTAGTGCTCATTGCCCTGATTTTAAGAATGTGAACTACACTCGAATATGAGTTTGTATGCTCAAGTTATAGCTGGTCAAAGTTTGAGTCAAACTTGGCGAAGTGGCAGTCTTAATGAGGCAACAAATTGGTAGAATCCCAGTGCACAGAATCCGACCACCGGAAAGGACGAATTTATCAAATCGTTAATTTGTCTAATATCCCTTATTTCCTTCCAGAAAAAATTGAACCATTGTTCTATAAAAGAACAAAAAATACATAATTTAGGGGCGAGGGGTGAGTTGCCACCCGCGACAACCCCCCACTGGTCAGATATCATAAGTATTAAAAAAAAGTGTGTTGGGTGGGTGGGCCACTGTCGGCGGACCTGCCCAACCCGATGGAACCACAACAATACATAACCCCCACAAGTTTTAACAAACAATGTTATATTTATGTAACCATCGGATCTATGTAACTGCAACATCAACCAAACATTGTTGCTATTAAAAAATAGTCAGACTATTATGGGAGGTGGGGGGTTCAACGTAAATGGCTCAGCCACTAACGAGCCATAGGATTGACCTTTGGTGGCTCTATCCCTCACTAATAATTAAATGTTCATACGGTATTAGAATGGTCCAGCAATGGAGATCGGAGCGGAGCAAAACCTTGAGTGATCTGGGCAGCAGAACCATGAGCGAGGATATCTTGAAGATGCCAAAAATATTCCCTTAGAGGGCCATAGGTGCCAGTGTCAGAATTTGACGATTTTATAGTCGATTTTGCATTTTTTCGCACAAGGAATCCATCTGTGTAATTTGTTTCTCTAGCTAAGCTCACCAATTTCAGGCCATCATCTGAATTGGAGGTATAATGGTTAATTTTGTAAATTTGCTTGTAACTGATTTCTTTGATACCACTTAATGAAAGAAGGCCTCCCCACTTTTGAGTAGGGTCCAAATACATAGCCCACATTAGGTGAACTTCGTAATCAAATCATTATGTCTTTTATCTCATGTTTGCTAGGATTTTCACTTATTTTCATGTGGTTTTAAGTTACTTGGTTAATATGCTCTTTTATATGCAATTCTAAATGCATAATTGAAGTAAAAAGATATGGAACAAAAATCCACAAATAAATTTATTGACACCATACTGACCAAGACTGTGCTTATACATAGAAGAGATTGGGAAGATAGTGTTCCAAAATCACTCTCGACATATCATACCACATGAAGGAACACCACTAGACATACTCCTTATGAGCTTGTTTATGGAAAGCAAGTTCTATTTCCTATTGAATTCCAAGTGGAGACATATAAGACAAAAACAAAATTGGGACTAGATCCCTTTAAAACCCAAAAGAAAATATTGGCACAACTAAATGAATTGGATGAGATCAGACAATATTGCATTAAAACGAAAATCATAATTCAATAGAAAAGCACAAGATGGCATGACAAGTTTATCAAGGTCAAAAATTTTAAACCAGCTGATCGGTCCTTTCTCTTTGATTCCAAATTTAAATATTTTCAATGGAAATTCCAAACACATTGGTTAGGACCTTATGAGATATAAACTATTTTTTATAATGGACCAGTAAGCATTAATACCATTGATGAAGAAGGAACCACTTTCTCATTAATGGGAATAGATTAAAACTCTATTATAAACCCTTCAGAACAGAAGAATTTGTTCAAAGTCTGCACAATACTTTTGATTTGAAATTGGTGGAAAAATAGGATTCTTCCCCTCTTCTACCAAAATATGTTTGATTTCTTTTCTAAAAAAAGGAACCAAAAAAGAATGAAATAAAATAAAATCTATAGTTATGAGAACAAACATTGTTGGCATAAACTATGCAAGAAAACTTAGTTGAAAACCAAGACTCTTGGCAAATTGGATTTTCCCTTCCCTTTCTCCTTTGTAAATAATTTTTTAGTTCAAACTAATCACTTGAATAATTTGGTTATCTTTTAATGAAATCTCATCAACATCATTAACATCAACAACAACAAGTATCCTTGAAGAATTTGAAGCAAATCTCTAAGACTAGTAACATTCAGTAGATAGTGAGGCTTTTTGTAGTTGATTCATTCCAAGGAGTAGAAAAGCGTTACCTTCGGACCTGCAAGAGAATAAATTTCAATGGCAAAATGTGATGTAATCTGAAAGGTAATATCATGCACATTTGGTCAATTTATCAAAGTATTAACTATAGGATTTGAGATATATACATGGACTAATTTACCATTATTTTTCAAAGAAAGCTTAAAGAAAAGGCTTATGATAAGCCTCAAATTCTAATGATGTGTTGAATAAAAATCTACCATATTAATCCATATATCCCAAAATATTCCTTATCCCATTTGAAAAATACCAAATCAAAAACCTATCCCACAAATCAAGAGTTTTTATTAAGCGATCAATAGGTAATTATTATATGAATAGGGGAGTCCTATTCAAATACCGCTACAATATTATCATAACCCAACCTCGATTATTATTTGTCACCCTCCTTGTTCATTTCTGTAAATCATTTCATTCGTCTCTCATCATTCCCTGCAACAATTGTTGAAGTGTGATTTTGAGGTCAAGCTTCCTTTACATACATGGGTGTCGTAATCCATATGAACTTGAAGGAGTAAAGTTTTTGGCTTCTTACCCAAAGGTCAGAAAGGAATTGTAGAAAGTTGGATGGTTGAGTTTATTTTAGAAGTTTAAGGGTTATGACATAGAGGCCACAAGAGCATTAGCAAGGGCGTTTGATGGAGTTGAGGCTGAAATTGGGAACATTAGATTGAAGGTGACAAAATCATTCTTAGCAGAGGTTACAGGGCTCTCAAGAGTTGGAGAAAAATAGTTCAAATGCTAGAAACTTAAATATGAATCATGGAAGTGATTCTTGCAAAATCCAAACATGGACATATCAACATTTAAAAAAGGTTTTCCAATATCTGCATTCAAAATGAAATGACATAATTTATTAATTGTCTTGAAAAAAATTCACATGTGAAGGTAGACATGGAGTCATCCTGTTTTATCATGCTTGATTGTTGATGCATTTTATGAAGGGTAAAGAGTTAAATGACCTCTTTCGAGTAGTTTGAGGAAAATGACCTTTAATATTGAAATAAACTCAGGCAATCTTAATATAGCTCTATATAATCATGTATTAGGCAATATTATTGTGGAAGCATAATTGAAAGCCCAAAATGATGATTGGAAATTCCTTTTAGTAAAGAATCACTTTGTTGAATTCTCAGATGAAGAAATGGTTCCAAAAACAAGGAAAATAAGAATTAGGGTTCCCCCAAACCTTAAACCTCAAGAAGAAAATTCAAGGAATGAATAATCTCCAATAGAAGAGAGATGAAACAATGAGTGAGTAGGAATAGAGGATCCATACTGAAGGAACATAGAAATTTAATGCACTAGAAAGCCCACTAAAAGGGAACCTAATTACAAATGAAACAAAAAAGGGCCCAAGTCTATTTGATACTCTAGTGAACCCAACAAGATGAAGGCTTAAAAATAAACAAAATGTAAAAGAACAAAAGGGAAATATATCAAATATATCCACAATAGTTAAAGAAGAGAAGTTGAAGACCATTGTTTCACCTAAGCTAGAAAAGCGAAATTCTAAGAGGAAAAATGTTCAAGAATCAAAAGAGCCACAACTTGGAAGGAAGAGGCAGAATTATAAGGAGTAGGTTGAAACAAAATAATTTGTCTTCATCAAAATCTTTAGACCTTGAAGAGTTGGAATCACGAGTGTCACGAGTTCCAAAAGCAAAATGATCCAGGTGGATCTTTAGATATAATGACATGGAAAAGCTTAGGAATTAAAGTGCTCAGAATGAAGTCAATTCAGTAACAGAGTGTAGATCTCGTCATCTTGATTCCAACAGTGTGAATGGTACTCCAATTCGAGTCCAGATGGTGAAGTTATTGCAAAAAAAGGTTGCTTTGTTGCTTAAGAAAATGAGGATTTTTCCTTTAAAAATGGGTTTAAGCCTTAAAAGGAAAAAATCACAGTCAAAGGATTCATAGAGGTGGACTTAAGAAGGGCACTGAGAAAACCCCGATCGCCGATCTCCAATTAAATCGGATCGGTGGATCGGAAGGCAAACGAATCAGAGGACTATATATATATATATATATATATATATATATATATATATATATATATATATATATATATATATATATATATATATATATATATATATATATATATATATCTATATATATATATATATATATATATATATATATATATATATATATGTATGTATATATATATATATATCGGTGATGGCAGGGGATGACTTACGATGTGATTGACGATAAAGCATCGGGCCGATATGAGAGCAAGATGCCAGTGCGATCGACCGACACCAATATCGGCGATTGGTGATCGACAGTCAGTCATCCCCGGGTATCAAGACAGTTGCGCCCCGATATGCCGATTGCGATGTCGGGTTCGGACCCGATAAGGAATATACACCCTATTTAACAAATTTTGAAGTCCGGGTAAATGGTTTTTCGTCGGATTTTAGTTCTTTTAGGGATTTCTATGTATTTATCGTTACAACGATAAAGAGGCGTTTTTAAGGGTCGGTTGTGCCTACTGATCCTTCCACACCACCGACCTCTATTTTGAACCAAGACAGACTTGATTTAAACAAGATTTTTTTCCAAAAGACCCATTATAAAGGCACGATGGTTGGAAAAGCATGGGGAGAGGAATTTACAGCACACAGTTTCGTTTGGCAGGAGGCTGATAGTGCATTTTGTCTGTTTGGGACAAGTTTCAGATGTTTTTAGCCCTTTTCAGTGCCACAGACGCTTTGATGCTGCCCACTTCTCCATCTGAGGTCTCCACTTCACAACCATTTTACAGAATGGAGGTATAAGCCTCTTGTATGCAGGTGATGATTGTAATTCTATTCTTTCATGCCATTTAATATAAAGGCCTCCCCATTGTTCGAGCTGGGCCGGAGACGTAGTCCTAATTGCACGAACTCCGTTATCAAGCTTTGGTGTCTTCTTTTTGTACCTTTTATGTGCTTTCTTATTCTTTTTCCTGTGTGCACATTAAATTTCGGTGTTAAGCTACAATTTTACATGTGATTCTTTTCATACATCTATAAGCGAATGTATATTGGATCAAGTGGTATCAGAGCAGGGATTTTTAGATGTGAATTGCATGTTTGTATGCTAACAAGAAATAGGCTTCAAAGAGATGAAGGGGAACTAGAACCTTTCGATCCTAAGCAGGGCATGCACCTCGAAGGAGAAAAATGTCAGAAGATGAAGCTCATCTTGAAGAGGAGCGTAATTTCAGAAAGACTTTCTATTCAATGGCAGAGAATATCAATCAGCTGGTTTTAAGACCGGAGAAAGTGGAAGAGAGAAATCCAGAAGGAAAAGGCTCAACACATGGGAATGGTGGAGAAGAACCCCCTCCTTATCCTTCTGGGAGTGAAGGTTCTCCTTCCTCTCAGTACCATAATCATAGAAATCCAAAGGATGCATCTAAGAAACCCTTTTTTAAATTAGATGTTAAATTTGATCTTGCTATGTTTAATGGTGAAAGTAACGCAGAGAAGCTTAACAATTGGATTAGGTAGATTGAGATCTACTGCAGGATTCAACAAATCGTAGAGGATGAGACGAAGATCCAGCTGGCCTCTCTACGGTTGAGCAACACAACTCTCGTTTGGTGGGAGAGAAAATTGCAGAGCAGTAATAATGTGGGTAAGCTCTTTTCCTTATGCCCTGATTTCACTTCTGCGTTAAAGGAACAATTTTATCCCTTAGGATACAAGCAGAAAGCTTTGATGAATTGGCAATATTTAAGGCAAGGCAAAGGGCAGGATGTTTAGATTTTTACAGAAGAATTTAGGAAGCAAGCACTGAATTTGGGTATTGCACTTGATGCACTTGAAGTTGTAACTAAGTATATTGGCTCACTGCATAGTTATATTAGGCATTCATTGTTATTGCAAGTTATATTAGGCATTCATTGTTATTGTTTGAACCAACCATTATTGATTCAACCAGCATAAAAGCAATTCATATTGAGAATAGGGGAAAGAATGAAAGAGATGATCAGTCCAGAAAGCCACCGTTCAAACCTCCCAATGGCAAATCCAAAGTGAAATGGAAAGGGAAGGAGAAGAAAACAACAATAGTCAAAGAAGGAGAGCAGCCTTATTGCAATCACTACAATAAGGAAGGTCACGATGATGATCACTGTTGGAAGAAACACCCAGAAAAGTATCCAAAGAAGTATGGAGGAAAAGGGAGATAAAAGATAATGGCAGCGACACAACAAGACCTTGGATTGGATTCAGGAGATGAAGCGCCAATCACAACAGTGGGAACAAAAGGTACTCTTACACCTCATGTTAATTCTGAATCACATGAAGGCACTAGTTCTGTGAATGAGTCCCTCTTGAATGACCGAAGAAGAATTGAATTATTTCATATCAGAGTTGTTGTAAATCATACCAAAGTTGAAACTCTGTTTGATACTGGGTCCCAAGCAAACTTAATTGCAAAATCCCTGGTAAAGAAACTTGGCTTAGGGACAAAACCACACTCGAAACCTTAGCCGCTAAGATGGATACATGATAAAGAAAAACTGAATGCAACCCAGAAGTGTAAAGTCAAATTTGTGATCACTTCTAAGCTTGTAGATGAAGTAGAGTTGGATGTAATACCATTGTATATTTGTGGTATGGTGTTAGGGAGCCCATACCTGTATGATAGAAAGGAAGTCTTTTTCCATCATGAAAACAAATATCAAATCACCAAGGATGGGGTAGAATATATATTGAGGGCTCATCAAAATAAAATTAATGCCAGCCTTGTAAGCACTGGACAAATGAAAATACTAGTGAATTCCAGTAAAGGATGCATGCTTATGGTTGTAACGGAAAAAGAGGCAGAATTCGTTGATGCTTTCTAGGGATGTGATCGGGAGCAT
Organism: Pinus taeda; assembly: GCA_000404065.3. Taxonomy (NCBI): domain Eukaryota; kingdom Viridiplantae; phylum Streptophyta; class Pinopsida; order Pinales; family Pinaceae; genus Pinus; species Pinus taeda. The sequence continues at coordinate 153,641 of APFE030136117.1, forward strand.
AAATAAGAATTAACTGAATTGATTTCTAATTATGATGAGCTGTTTCAGGAATCGAAGGGATTACCTATGAAGAGGGAAATCCAACATGAAATCCATGTATAGCATGATGCCCCTCTGCCAAATATTGGCATGTACAGGATGTCGGCAATAGAGATGGAGGAAATGAAGAGACAAGTGCAGGAATTGCTGGACCAAGGTCTCATCAGGTCGAGCACCTCTTCGTGTGGTTCACCGATTATTTTAGTGCTAAAGAAAGATGACACCTACAAGATGTGCATGGATTACCGTGTGCTCAACAAGATCACGATGAAAAATCAGTATCCCCTTCCATGTATAGATGATTTATTAGGTCAATTAAAGAGTGTTGTTTATTTCACAAAGTTGGATTTGTGCAGTGGCTATCACTAGGTTAGAATCACAGAGCAGGACGTGTGGAAAAATGCCTTCAAGACTAAGTAGGGGTTGTTTGAATGGATTGTGATGCCATTCAGGCTTTGCAATGTTCCATCCACTTTTATGTGGGTTATGAATGATTTATTTAAGCCTTTCATTGATGAGTTTGTTCTTGTGTATTTAGATGATATATTAGTCTTTAGTAAGAGTCAGGTTGAACATGTGTGTCATGTAAAGAAAGTGCTTGATGTACTAAAAAAAGAAAAACTCTTTGTAAAATTGTCAAAGTGTGAGTTTGGGAAAACCTCTTTGGGTTACTTAGGTCATATTTTTGGTCATGGTCAGTTAAAAATTGATCCCTCTAAAGTTGAAGCAATTGTAAATTGGCCTAAGCCTACTAGTGTAACCGAGGTTCGTAGCTTTCTAGGTGCAATCTAGTATTGGAGGAGATTTATTGCTAATTTATCTGGTAATAAAGTATAAGAAGGGAACTAGCAATAAAGTAGTCGATATGCTATCTTTCCCTCCTATTTCTGCTTCTACTATTTTGCATAATGCTTTGTTATCTTTTAAGAGTTATGCTGAACAATATACTAATGATGACGACTTTAAGGAGGTTTATGCAAAACTAACCCATGGTTCACAGGTGGACAACTATCACTTGCAGGGGAAATTGCTGTCTCACCTTGGTAAATTGTGTATTCCCACAGGGGAAAGAGTACATGTAATTCGAGAGGCCCACACCTCTCTTGTGTCTGGACACTTTGGTTTTGAAAAGACTTTAAGTCATGTACAAAGATTTTGTTTTTGGCCTCATATGAAAAACATTGTGAATCGCTATGTAAAGGATTGTGTTATGTGTTCTGTTTCAAAGCCCTCTAATAGAAAACTTGGGCTCTACACACCACTCCCTATTCCGAGTTGTCCATAGGAAAGTGTGTCAATGGACTTTGTAGGAGGGTTACCTTTGTGTAGGAAGAGTCACGACTATTTGTATGTTGTCATTGACCGTTTTAGCAAGATGTGTATTCTTATGGCTTGTAAAAAGCAGATTACTGCAGAGCAGAATCCTTCTCTTTTCTTTCAACATGTTTGAGTCCACTTTGGATTACCCACATCAATTGTGTCAGATTGGGACTCTCGCTTTCTTGGAGAGTTGTGGACCAGTTTATGGAGGATGATGGACACCAAATTGAAAAGAAGCACGACATTTCATTCGCAAACCGACGGATAGATAAAGGTTGTTAACCGTACCATGGTACACTTGTTGCGAGGCTATTGTGGAAAACATCCCAAGTTGTGGGATGAGAATCTCCCCTATGTACAACATTCCTACAACCGAGCAGTGCATTCATCTATGCAACGTTCACCATTCAAGACATGTTTTGGTTACCTACCAAAGGACCCTTTCGATATGGTCTTTGGAAGGGAAGATGGCTCCAGTGGATGTAATGATAGGGACAAAGTTCAACAGTTCATTCAGTGAATCCAATTGATTCACCAAACAATGCAAGACTGTTACAAGGCTCGACATGATAAACACCGAGTCGACCATCAATTCCAAGTGGGCGACAAAGTCTGGTTCCACATCAGAAAAGACAAGATGAAGGGAGAAGGAAAGAAATTGTGACCAATCCGGTATGGACCATTCACCATTTTGGAGAAGATTGGGAACAATGCCTTTTGTCTTGACTTGTCGATATATATGTAGATGTACTCAGTAGTGAATGTGGAGAACCTAAAACTGTATGAACCACCTTTGATCATAGACACTGATGAGGTGGGCACAATTCCTATAGTCGATGATTTTGTACAAGAATATCTCGATGAATTGCCCGAAGACATCATCCTTGAGCGAGGGAATGTAGAATACCTTCGAGTTGGTTTTAAGGGAATGCACCCCAACAAGGCCAGATGGTTGGAGAAAGAGAAAGTGAGGGAACAATTCCCTCACTTGCCAATTGGCTAATGAAAAGCTTTTAGCGGTCCAAAAGCTCCTCAATGGGGAGGATTGATCCAGGTGGATCTTTAGATACAATGGCATGGAAAAGCTCAAAAATCAAAGTGCTCAGAATGAAGTTAATTTAGGACTAGAGCGTATATCACGTCATCCTGATTCCAACGACGTGAACGGTACTCCAATATGAGTTCAGATGGTGAAGTTATCACAAAAATAAGGTTGCTTTGTTCCTTAAGAAAATGAGGATTTTTCCTTTAAAAATGGGTTTAAGCCTTAAATGGAAAAAATCGCAATCGGAGGATTTATAAAGGCAGCCTTAAGAAGGGCATTGAGAAAACCCCGATCTCCAATCTCCAATTAAATCAGATCAACAGATCGGAAGGCAATAGAATCGGAGGACTATATATATATATATATCTATCTATCTATCTATATATATATATATATATATATGTATATATATATATATGTATATATCAGCGATGGCAGGGGTCGACTTGTGATGCGATCGACGATAAAGCACCGGGCCGATATGAGAGCTGGATGCCAATGCGATCGGCCGACACCGATATCGATGATCGTCGGTTGGTCATCCCTGGGTAACAGGACTGTTGCGCCCTGATATGTTGATTGCAATGTCGGGCCCGGACCTGATAAGGAATATACACCCGATTTAACAAATTTTGAAGTCGAGGTAAATGGTTTTTTCGTCGGATTTTAGTGCTTTTCAGGATTTCTTGGTATTTATCGTTCAACGATAAAGAGGCTTTTTAAAGGGTCGGTTGTGCCTACCGATCCTTCCATGCCACTAACCTCTATTTGAACTAAGACAGGCCCGATTTAAATGAGATTTTGTCCAAAAGACCCATTATAAAGGCACGATGGTTGGAAAAGCACAAGGAGAGGAATTTGCAGCACCCGGTTTCGTTTCGCAGCAGGTCGATAGTGCATTTTGTCTATTTGGAAAAAGTTTCAGATGTTTTTAGCACCTTTTAGTGCCACAGACGCTTTGATGCTGCCCACTTTTCCATCTGCGGTCTCCACTTCACAGCCATTTGTCAGAATGGAGGTATAAGCCTCTTGTATGCAATTGATGATTGTAATTCTCTTCTTTCATGCCATTTAATATAAAGGCCTCCCCATTGTTCGAGCTAGGCCTGGAGACGTAGTCCGAATTGGACGAACTCCATTATCAAGCTTTGGTGTCTTCTTTTTGTGCCTTTTATTTTCTTTCTTCTTCTTTTTCCTGTGTGCACATTAAATTTCGATGTTAAGCTGCAATTTTGCATGTGATTCTTTTCATACATCTATAAGCAAAAGTATCTTGGATCACAAGAAGTCCAAAGATAGAGATTAATCAGCAACATGGATATGATTATTTTGAATCGTTGGAGAAATAATCACATCAAGATAAGGTAAACCATTCTTGTGAACACAATTTCAATGATGATATTCCAATATAAAATATCCTTGTACAAGATGATAACATTCCTTTCCAGATAGAGCAAGAAGCTATTATAACATTAAAGGAAGATATAGTTAAACTTGAGATACTAGAAAATTATGTGAAAGGAGAAAATAAGATGCTCAAAGAAAAAAATGATTGAATGCTTAAACTCACGTATTATTGGTATTAAAAAAATTTAAAATTCAAGAAGACTAACAAGTTTCTCCAATAGAAAGTTAAGGCATTGAAGGCTAGAATATTGATGAAGAAGCCCAGGTGGTTAGTTTCCATGCAGAAGAAATGAGTTCAGAGTAACTTGGACATCTTAATCAAGCCTCTGAAATTGTTCTCTGAAGATCAATACTACTACAATTTTGAAGTTTTGCTACCAACATGTGCATGCGAACATGCAAAACCCTAAGCGTGGGGAATGAAGGGACATAGAAATTGCCACTTTTTGACAATTTATTACCTTTTTCTTTCACTCATTTCCCACTCATCCTCACATCACTACAATAGTATTTTGAAATAAAAAACCATCAAATCTACATAAATAAGAAATAATGTAAAAATCCAATATTCTCTCAATTATATACTTTTTTCTTTGTAAATTTGATTTAATTTGCATGAGCTATAGAATTTGATACATTTTATAGCCTCACTAACATTCTACAACTGAATCCAAGGTTCAAATAGATCCCATGAGAGATAGATCACCTAAAGCACATGGAAAGATGCCAAATGATGCATATATAGATTTCCACCTATTGAAAGTAAGCAAAAGAATCCTAAACAATGGATTAAAACTAAGCAACACTTGGAAACCATTACTAAAAAGTATAAAAAGCCAATAATTAACTCTCAAAATTTAGGTCCTATAAATTTATTTAGGTTTCATAACTTATATAGATTAAAAAAAAATTGAACTCCAATACTATTGCATTTATACACAATTAAAAAAAAAATAAAAAAAATCCAAATTTAATTTATTTTTAATAGATTTAATTATTGGATAAATCTATACTAATAGTATCCATAATACATACTCAAATTTAATGATAATTCATTTAAATATTACTAAACATAATAAACAAATCTCATTAATACATACTCAAATTTAATGATAATTCATTTAAATATAACTAAACATAATAAACAAATCTCATTATATAATTCAAAATAAAGAAATATAAAAGTTTTCCTTACAAAATTCAATTTTTTTTTACAAATTTAATTATTAGATAAATATATATTAATAGTATCCATAATACTTACTCAACTTTAATGATATTTCATTTAAATATAACTAAACATAATAAACAAATCTCATTATACAATACAAAATAAAGAAGTATAAAATTCTTTCCTCACATACTACAATTATATTATCAATTATAAGTCTCATAATAAATCCAATGAGATGAATTTAAAAGATTGTAATAGAATCATAATATAAATAAATCTACAATGTTAATTCACTTCTAAAAAAATATAACATTAATAAAAATTCCAAATTCAAAACAACTCTAACAACTAAATAAACCCTAATTTCATATTAAAATCAATATATTTCATTTAACATTAATAATAAAATCCAATCACATTTAGTATTAATAATAAAATCCAATTAAAATAACACTAATAAACCCTAATTTCATATTAAAATCAATATATTTCATTTAACATTAATAATAAAATCCAATCACATTTAGCATTAATGATAAAATCCAATCAAAATAACACTAATAATGGAATTTCCATCTTTAAAATTAAAATCAACAAATTAATGGAACTACATAATTCAATTAATAAGTTAAAAACAATTTAATAAACTAATTGTAATTCTACTTAAAATAAATAAATAACCCTAGTCGAATAAATTTTTTCATAATGAACCATACCATAAACTATATATATACACACAATATTAGCTCTATGATACATCATTTTTATCCTCATAACTGATTGGTGTATCCCCTGAGGATGGACTCACTTGGAAGTCCGAAACATTGGGCTAAATAAACTCTATAAACAGGTTATTCCTCACTTATCTGAAAAATAATCCTAGTTGACCACAATCTCAAATTCAAACTTATGGTATGACACATTTGAGATGCACCACACATCATAACATAATATCAAGCGAGGCTACTTCATTATCAAGCGAGCGAGATCACAAAGAATTTGAAGGATAATGATGTGTTTCTCACATGATTCACTTCCTTGATATCAAATCATGTGAATAAGAGTCTTAATAGACTTAGAAGTCTGAGAAGCCGATCTGTAGAGCTAACCTTAAGCAATCAGTTTCTCAGAATAGTTATTATAAAACATTATAAAATGCTTCACTGAGAAATGAACCATAAGGTTGGATATGCTCAGTATGCTTGGATGTTATTAATAATTTTGAATACTATTGAAGTTCCAATACTGTTTAATTAATGCAATCCTTTTATATGGTTATGCCTTCATGAAAGAAGTTGGTGTTTGATCAATACATTTCCTAAGTTTTCCATCTGTCATGCATATCAAGAGAGTGCCCTGTTGAGTATGAGTATATCTTTATTTTCCTTATGTTTTATTTCTGCAAGATAAATTAGTTCTTTTATGCTCATTTTCTACAAGGTTTCTTCCATTGTTTCTTGATTTTTTTCTTTCACCTATGCATTCAATTAATCTTAGACATAAATAATGTGTAGACATGAATGAGATTTGAACTTTGAACATGCACATGAGTCAATTCATTATTTTAATCTCATAGGTAAATGATATTTCGTTTCAATCTCTTATAATATCATTTTCTTATTGTTATAGAATAATATGTCTTTACTTTCCTTCGCATAGAATTCAATTGCTTCTCTAGAAACTAGAGTTTAAAACACGTTCCTAGAACACAAATTTCAATTGAATATTCATAAAATAGACTTTATAGAATAAATCTATCTTCATGTTCATTAGAAAATAATTTAAGAAGTTTTTAATAGAATAGACTTAAAAAGAGATTTCCAAAGTTTTCCTAACGTAGATTTAGAATAAGAACTTTAAAATATGTAATAGAAATAACATAAGTATCTGCATAAGAAGTTGATTCCTTTCATAGTATAAGAATCTAGTTGCCTTTCATATCATAGATTTGGTTTCATAGAATAGAACTACATTTATTTTTCATAGAATTGAATTGTTATTTCATTTCATTTTGAATAAAATTTCATTAGATTAAATCAAATTACCTTTCTATAATAATCATGTCTTTCTTTTTTAGAATAAGAAATTTTGTGTGCTTATTTTAGACATCATTTCATGATTAAAATTTTATTTCGATTTCGTAATTTCTTTCAATAGGTTAGATTTCTTTTTAAATTGCAAGTCAATTTCCTAACATATATTGTGCAAGTGTGCTTCACAAGTGTAGGAACTTGGATTGATAATTTAATGCTAAGTAATTTGATTCACAATTGAATTGCCCAACAATAACAATAAAAGTACAATGAAAAAGAGAATATTATCCATCGTTAAATAAAAGTACAATGAAAAGGAAAATATTATATTATAATAAAGGAGTTATAATGGTCCCACAAGAAACAATATATGACCAGAAGAAAATGCCCATAATAAAGGGGTGAACTCTCATTCTTATTTTGATAGAAGGTGTTAACAATTTACTTAAATTCCTCATTCTGGTTTTTCTTTTATTTTCTTCAACGATAGCTTTCCAAACCCCTCGAACCAAATTAGATTTCTAAAAAATAGACAAAAATAAGTGTTTGTTTTGTTAAATTCATTTTCCACGCTAATTCACCAACTAGCATCCGTTTTCTTTCACATTTTTGGTAATATTGCTAATTGTCATAGATCTATTTTGAGTAGACACTAAACTTGAAAAAGATGATGGGGATTTATTTTATGGAATGTTTTATATAGATCATAACACTAGAGTCTTCATAATATTTTTTGTTTTAAAGTGATTTGATGGTTAATGTCGAGGAAACATCCATAATTATGAGGTTAAAACTCTATTTCGATGGGTCTTTATTTGGAATTTGCATCTACCAGTGTCCTATTTTAGGAATCCGTTGTACTTTATTTTTACTCTATGGTTTTTATACATGCCTCACTGCAAAGTATTTAGGTTGTTTTTTGTGTGAATGTTAACTATATCTAAAAGGCTTCTAATAAGTACGCTATAAATGTAGATTCATTATTTAGTAGCAATTTGTATTCATAGGGGACATATCATGAACAAATTTTCCAACCTAATGGTAAACAAAAGCTTGTTATTAGTGTCCAATTAATAATGTTGAAGGTAAAGTATGGTACAAATTTTTGAATATTATATCTCTCCATTTCACCAAAGTTCAATATAAATTTTAGTACAATGTCCTTTATAAAGCACCTTTTTAGCTAACATGTTTTGCATGACTATTTGGTTAGTTCTTTGGAATAGTGGACCTTATGCTTGTGGATGTAAATTCTTTGGGATTCATAAGCCATCTTATATATACCTTCGGTAAGATTGTTACAACATGTACTTTTTAACTTTTTTTTAGCAAGAAAATTTGTTTTCTACAAGGATCACAAGTTGAAATGTTATTTTTTTTTTTGTAGTTATTCCATGTGAACTATGGTAAATTCCTAATCCAAAGTTATAATTGTTTCTTTAAATGTTTCTTATTAAATTGAATTTTTCTTTACAAGAAAATAGAACTACATATTTTATGTCATCCACCATACAACTCAACCATGGAAAATATTATACACACTCTTCCATTGCAATTAATAGATAAAGCTTTTCTATTTTGTTATTATTTGCTATTTAATTTATGTCATGAAATAGAATCGACTGATCCAAATTTTCCTCATGTTGTTGTAGGTATATACCTAGACAATTGACAGTGTACTCTACAACTTGGACGATCTGCAATGAAATCCAACTTGATTGCATTCTAATTTAGGGAAAATCCTAAGGTTTTAGGTCCACTTAGCCAAACAGTTTCTCCACAAAACACAATGACAAAAGCTACCCAATTGAGACAATAATTTTGTAAGTAAAGACGTAATTTGAAGCTGGACTATTTGGAATAATTCAAAACCACCTTTCAAAGTAAAATATTTAATGAAAGAGAATCATGAAAACGAAATGTTATTTTGAGGAGATGTGACTAATAATGAAGGTGGAAGTATTAACTTTCAAAAATAATTGAAAAATTATAAAAGGTAGGCCTGCTATGAAGACTTGGGGTCTAGACACTGAAAGAAAAGGGGAGAAATTCTTCAAGAATTCTTAAGAAGATTGCACTATTGTAACTGATATAGGAATTTTTGTAATATGGGATGAATCTTGAGGTTGTTAAGAAACCAATTAAGAATTATTGATGAGTTTGTTCCTGAGAGAGTTCAAGATTCAAGGAATGTAAATGTACAGGACATTGGACCTAATGATAAGGAACTTTCATTTCATTGCACATATGTATGCGATCTATAGACTTGTTCTAATTTCTCTGATGCTTACTTTTTTCTGGTTCTAATATTTTTCTCATTAGCATAGTAATTGGAATTGACTCTATTGTTATTATTATCTATTTTATGCCAGTGGATGTTTTGTTTAAAGCTGTCTTTTCTAGAGCTGAGAAAGATTTAGATTAGGGTTAACAGTGGATTTGTGGAGATTAGATTGTGATAAATAATAATAATTTATTATTTATTAGCAAACTCCTCTTATTATTCCTCATATTGGATTTAAAACGAACTATTTATTTTGTCCAACTTAAACCTTACAGTCAATTCACTTTGCAGGATCGAATCTAGGTATATGCATGAGAGATCTCTCATAACTACTTATTGAAATTCTTTCATTGTATATTTTCTTTAATGATTTGTAGGACATTAAACTATTTTGGTGACTTACAAGTAAATCATAATTCTAGATTCAAGAACAGTCTTTCCCCTATTGTTAGACATATTTATCTCTTTTTTAAGAGCAAGGCTATCATTCTATTTGTGAAGATAGGTTTTAGTTAATTATTTACATTTTAGAATTAGCTTGTAGTTGCACTTGCACCAAATTATTTTATTCTTTCAAGCCTCCTTTCATAGGATAAAGTCCCACTGTGGCTAAATTAAGCCCTAGTTTTAGTCATTTGAAAGGAATAATCATTTTTTAAAGTAATTACATATAAATGATTCCTTTTCCTTTAGTTTGTTAATCACAATCATCATCATACATACAAGAACCAAAGGCCTCATATATAAACACTTGTACATATAATATTGTGTAGTATATGCTAACCCTAGAATAGGCTAGTCTTAGGACACAAGTAACTGTAGATCGATTGAAGCAGTCGGGATTTCCATTTCAACAAAAAAGAATCTAATTAGTACTCTAACCAGGAAATTCCTCCCATGTTGAGCTAGGACATTTCCAAGCATAAACATAATTTGTGCAAGAAGGAGGGCCACACATACTATATCGATCTTGAGCCTTGTTTGAATTATTTTTATTATGACTCCATATTTGGGTCATGCTTTTACATCATCTAGGCTTACCAGACAATTACCTAAAGACCAAATTGAATCTTACTCTAATATTTTATATGATGGTGTGTTACACAACATTTTGTCATTGTCTCTGTACTCTCCGTTCCTTGATCCTAGAGGACCTCTATAGTGAACCCCACATGCTTTTCCTTCATGGAGAAACTCCCATTATGTCCCTCTTCATGAGCAGATCATTTCCCTTTTGTACCATTTCCCCTGAAACTTTTGTTTTGCCTAGTTTACAAGGCTGACGCTAATGACCTTTGTCTCCCTCACGCCGATGTGAAGAGATTAGCACTATTCCTTGCGCTGATCGGTGCGACTGAGCTGTGTTCTAGTCGCACTAGTCCTATTATGGAATTTTTTTTTAAATTAGAGCCGAAGCTTCCAACATTAGAAGCTCCGTAACAGAAGTTTGGTAAATGGTTTGGCTGGATGGGGTCGAGGATGACAGTTTGAGTTCCTTTCTCCTATAATGATGGAAGTACCTCAAGGGATAAGTCCTTCCCCCATGAGAAGAGGATCCATCTCCCATCCATATTTCCTAAATAAACCTCCCTTATTCCCAAGCACAAGCTAGTTAGAGTTTTGGCTGAGTGTGAGTATACTGTTTTGATTAGACAAGCAAGCTATTACTAGTTGTAGCCATATAGTTGTATGAGCGAGAAGTGTGTTTGGTTTGGAGTGAAGTATAAAGGGAAGAGCCTTTAAACTATTGTTGTTTGAAGCCATCAAGGAATGCTAGTAGAAGTGTGTGGGAACCCTATCTTGTCAGAGGAAGACTGCGACGTCAAGACGAATGGTTGTAATCTCTCTTTGATATTAATATATGCAACTATTGATTGATTTCCTACATGTTTTGTAATATTAAATATTCGTGTCTTAATGCTTCTTGACTCATTAAGTAGGTTGAATTGCAATTTGTCTATTACTAGCATTTGCACCCAATGTTGCAAAGAAAACGCCGTAAGGCATAGTGTGTGGAAGAATATTGAAATGTGAATAGGCTTTTGCGGGCTTTTTTGAAAGCAAGGGTCGATGATTTTGAGTTTTAATTTGAGGAAGCCATGCCAAAAACCGTTGAAATGGAATGAAAGTAGCCATAAATATGCATTGAACCTGTTTAGAGACCTTTGTTTGTAGTTGGTAAAAATTGTGGAGTTAAAGGTGAAGATAAATGAATGAATCCATGCGAACAACAACCGGGCAACCATATTGATTTGGAAAGGGCTATTTAAGAAATCATTATTCAAATGGGAAATTAAATTCATATGCGAACAACAACCGAGCAGCCATATTGATTTGGAAAGGGCTATTTAAGAAATCATTATTCAAATGGGAAATTAAATTAATATGAAGATATATTGAAAACATGTATTATAATCGTTAAAATAAATTGATTTTTTCAACAAAATATGTTAAAACCCATTGGCAATGAATTGGTTGTGAGGACATAAACTATCAAAATGGTATTTGATGTTGAAACATCCTTTTTTAAGTGTGAAATGGAAAATACAAATAGTGTATTGGAACATCCTTTTTAAAGTTTGAAATGGAAAATACAAATAGTGTATTGTAACATCGTTTTTAAAGTTTGAAGTGGAAAACACAAATAGTTGTGAGGAAACAAACCATGAAAATGGTATTTGATCTTGAAACATCCTTTTTCAAGTTTGAAATGGAAAATACAAACAATGAATTGTAACAAAAGAGGTTCGAAACATCCTTTTTCAAGTTGAAATGGAAAATACAAACAGTGAACTGTAGCAAAAGAGGTTCGAGAAGGAATATAATAGTCTAAAGAACATTGTGCTTGTCATTCCATATTTGAAGTTGTATGAAAACATGGTGGAGGTAGCGAAGACCTGAAGAAGCAGTAATGGACCTGCAAAATGTATATTTTGTTAGAATTAGCAATATGTAAATCAGTTGCGGAAATTTATTAGTAATACTTTGCAGAAGAGTTGTGTTAAAATGAATCTAGAATGAATGGAAATGAAGTTACCTTTGCTATGGGGATTTATATATTGTTAGTGGAAGATGCATGGTGAATAACGACATATTGAACACCACTGGAGGTTAATGCGTAACTGGAGATGCAGTTTTTTTGCTTGCCAGTCGACTTGTAGTTGTGCAGGTATGTTATTTCTGAGTCCATGTGGCCTGTTGCAAAAGAAAGAAAAGGTTAGAATGAGATGTACAGATAATATAAAGACATTCTAATATTTGCTTATTTACTAATATTGATTAAAGTTGGTTTTTGTTGAAAGATATGAAAATTATGTTATGAAATAGAATGAGGTAAATAAATAGAGGAAACCTTTTGTTGATGTCAAAGTATGGGTTGAAGCAGATTATCTGGAGGCGGCATTGAATGGAGAATTTATTCTGTGTGTTTTCTGCGAGCAATGTTTTTGTTTTCCTTCATTTTACTGTAACGATCAAAACTGAATGCGGGGTTAATCTGGAGATCTTGTAGAGAAGGCACTCTTGAAATAGCTGTGAATGTGCGACCTTGACGTTTTGTTTTTCCAATGTCAATTGTTGCTTTTGGAAGTGTCATACCTTGAGATTTATGTATGGTTAAAGCCCAAGCCATCTTCAGTGGAATTTGTGTACGACCATTTCTTTTTACTGCTGGAATAGGCAAGTGAGTGGGGTTTCTTTCATCCCAAGGAGGCCCAATGTATTTGGGAAAATCTACGACAACAAATGTTGGAATTTGTGGTGGTGCAGTTGATTCTTTGTAAAACATGGTTACAATTTTTACGAGGGAACCATTAACAAGTCTAGCTGAAACCCAAAGGTTGGAAGTCAACATAACTTTTTCGCCATTGCATAGTAATACAATTCGCTCAAGTTGCTCGGTTTCAGAGGAAATACTGGAATATGTGTTGTCATGTTTAGCAATGGATCGTGCGATAGGAGTGTTTAGAGATTTCATCATTTGCTTATTATGGACCATTGTTTGAGCATTTGTTGGAAATAGATGCATGGAATCATGGAATGAACATATTTCTTCTTCCGATAAAAAGGAATCTGTGCGTGACATGAGTATGTTGTAGTCGTCGATTGTTGGATTTTCATCTCTAATGTTCTGGAGAATGTTCCTGAAATTAACCTGTGCGATGTCATCACCTTGTTGACGAAATATTGTGTCTAATGTGATGACTGTGTTGAAGGTGTTCCACAGTGCGCTTCCGTGGCTCGTCCCTGCATATAGAGGTATGTCTTTGACGGGTGGTAGCTGACCGAGATCACCAACCAATATTATGGAACAACCACTGAAAGGAGTGTTTCTTTGGTGGGGAAATGCCTCGCAAAGATGTTCATCAATATGGCTTAGAAGCTTTGGCCCAATGAAGCTCATTTCATCGATTAGTATGTATCTTATATGCCTGAGTTCTTCTTGGAATTTTGCAAGAGCATTACCTTCTAAGGGCATAAGATCCTTTATAGGAAGGTGCAAAGCAGAATGGATTTTCGATGCTTGTATGTTGAAGAAAGCAACCCCTGTAGGGGCGAGGAGCATGATCGGCGAAGGTTCTAGGCTTGCAAGGCCTATGAGCATATCTTTGATGAAATTAATAAGGAGGGATTTTCACGTACTAGCAGTGCCTTGTATTATCATTCTGAGAGTGGGTAAATAATCCTTCCTAGCAAAATGATTAGAAATAATATTTAGAGCTTTTATTTGCATTGGAGATAATGTAGTAAGAGCTGGCAGGATATGTCGATGTGTTTGAAGAATGCGGTGGATGGAGTGGCTATTCTCAATGAATTGTGTTGCATTATTTTGTAGATCGAATGGGATAGTGGTATGATTCCAATTATGGGTGTCATCAAAGCCACGAAGACCAAGCATGTCAAGGTCATTTATGAGAAGCTCATTTGTAGGGTGTAATTGGGAAAGTAATTCCCATTCATTTATTTCCATGGTGTCTATTGGATTGGTTTCATTTATAGTTGAGGTATCAATTGTGACAGATTCAATATCAGATAGTGTGCGGTGTTGATGCCAAGGATTGTAGAATGGATGAAATGTTTGCCAATTTGCGATGAATTCTGCAGCAGAATCTCCTATATCTTGTACGATATGGAGAAAAGATCTAGAATTCTAGCCTTATGAGCTAGATACACATTCTAACATGAAAACATGCAACTTCATTCTGTCTAATTTTTCTGGGACAACCCATAGATGTATCCTGATAGTGTTAACTTAGCATCCAACTATTGTAAAAAGGGAAATAAAAACAACAACTACAAATTAGTTAATATCATATTTAGCTTGCAACTGCTTGCTATATAGTAAAAAATGGCTATTGTCAGATAAAGGTAGGGAGAAACAACTGCAAATTCAATAACAGAACAGAGATTAACCTGCATGCAAGATTATCCGAGAACAAGTAGTAAAGAAAAAATTACCAGCACTTTCTCCAAGGTGCGTAGATATCGAATTCAGTTGTGCCCTGTTCTCATAAAGGCGTTGAATAGCTTGCCTTGCTCTTATAATTTCTTTTACCAAATTCTACCCAAGAAAATTTTGACTCATTAAAGATAAAAGCGAAGCCTGTTTCTGAAGAACTTCTAGCAGCTGCAAATACTGCTATCAATGCAAGTGAAACTTCATGTTCATGACCATTTTGGAGTAACTGGAGCCTCTTTTTGCATTCTTCACTTAGGATGGCCTCATCCAAGAAAATGATAGCCAACTGAGAAGGTTGGCTCTTGCATAAATAATTACTACCTTAATGTTTCCACATTTTTGGGAAATTTTCTTTCAAGAGAGGTTCTTGAATGGTCTGTGAGGAGGAATCTTCACCACTTTTGGCACAACAACTACTATAACAAAAGAAAGCCAAAAAGGGAAGAACCATAATTTCAACAAAGATATCAACATCCACACTTCTTTGTTCTGTCATTTGTTGAATGTCGAGAAAGATGAAGAAAGTACGAAGAATGAATGATAGGCTCCAGAACTACTATAATAAAAGTGGGAACTTGTCTTTACCTTCTTTTGTGATTGAGTGATGAACATAAGCTGACATTGTAGACCAAGTCAGAGCCTAGAAGATTTACTTGCCCACATTGCAAAACCTTTCATGCTTCTCCTTCAGCCACCAATACACAGGGATCCATATCCCGAGAACACTGTAGCATATAGACAGGAAAATGCAACCACCTACTACTAGCTTTTGCATAATCCCCAGTTTAAACTTACTGGAAAAGCTGTCAAATGGAACAAGAGGTGTATGTGGCCGAGGTGTGCAAAATTTACACCACGTCCAACACAGTTCAAGGATGACATAAACAAGAAAGAACAAATTAAGCCCAATTGCAAGTTCACGTCGAAAGAAATGCCCTATAAAAATAGCTCTAAGTCCCTCCTACCCAACTGTTTCACCCATTTCCAACTAGAGGGTACTGTTATTCTTGTATAGTGCTCAAATGCCTTCCATGACTGCAAGTAAATAATTTACCAACAATATAAACAAAGTTCCTTATGGGTATATCTACTTTAGTAGCCACATGAAAAAATTCTAACAGAACTCTTAGCTAGCATTTACAAATGCACATACACATTGGACTTCATACAACAAGGATGTTGTAGTGCAAAAACCTTGTTTATTGTACTACATAACTCAAGAAGAATCACATTAACATAACCAGCACTGAGTGATGGTGAAATTGAATCACAGGGTAATAATCGATACTTATATGCTTGGAATCTCTGGGTAGCTGGATGCATGCACTCTTCCTCTTTCATTTTGGTTGGCAAGCTGCAAAGATATGAAAGAATAGAGAAATGGGTGTATGAATTGAATGTTCTTGTTTAAATATTTATTTATTTGTTTATTTTTATTTTTAATTTTAATTGTCCCTTTCATTATACTTCTGGGACGTATCATCTCATCTCAGTAGATTGGGCTGCTCCAAGGATTTGAATTTCAAGTCTCTTTATTTACATAATACAACAATTGAGTTGCACCCCTGTGACGCTTTCCATTAGAATATTATTCCTGCTTTCAATTTTCAATGAATTTGTGAGTAAACCACTAAGCTTGCTCTCTCGATTATTGAAATAAACCAGAGTCCACAGTAAAAAAAGGTCCCTTCCAATACAATAATTTTAATTTAGTCTCAGTTTTCATGATCAATGTCAAGGCAATGTGAAACTCACAATGTGTCTTACAACAGTGGCACATTCATCTTTTATAACCTCTAGGTAAGCAAAGCAGATAGATATTGACGTCAATGAACTAAACACCAAAACTCAAGAGGCTGGAGTCGGTGATGGGACTTGCTTTCATATTGATTGTATCTTGTGTGGTGTTCCACCAATCAAGAGCATGTTTACCACCAGAGAAAAGGACCCTAAACCAATTGGGAAGAGGCGATCTAAAATTGTTGATAGGCACTGTTTTTTTATCACAAAGGTCTTTATAGCGTTATTTGAAGGAAGGATTATCCCAAAAGGAGAATGTAACATTGAAAAAGGTCCTTTGGAAGGATTTCATAAGGAATTTTCAAATGGTGTGAGGCATACAAGATATGGTATATATTGTTGGTAGGATCTACAAGATCAAACAATTAATAATTGTTGAGAGATTTTATAGAGATTTTGCCCTGATTTGAAATGTCTTATGTGGACTTCTTTCTGCCATTCCGATGCTGATATTTAAATCTAATATAATGACTGGCCTTATAACATTAAAATCAACAACATCACTCATATTCTCAAGCTTGTTTGAAAAGTTGTCAGGTGCCAGTAACATCTGCATCAGTAAAGATGAACTTTTAACATTCCCCAACTCTCTTGAGGACTTGGTTTATTTTATGCTTATAAGATGTGGGAAATTTATTTAGAACAAAGGAGGACATTTTAGATGCAAATAAAAGGAATATTTTAACACCCAAGGTACATCTTCTAGTGCAACGTATTTTACTGTAGAGGAATGGTGAAGATATTTGTT
>APFE030136119.1:3691-50599 GCA_000404065.3 Pinus taeda
AGTTATGCCAAATCTCCCACAATGACCTGATTATAGACTAATTCAGTAGAGCGAACTTGTACGACATGCCACGTGTCCCTGTTTTGACCTTTGGCTCTGAAAAATATATACAAGAAACTACATTCCATCCTCTTTCTGTACCTTTTGACGAAATTGCAATCAAATGCTTAGAGAGAAAGTTATGACGATTTTCCCAAGTCACCTGTTTTGAATGTAATTCAGGATTTTGCAAAAGGACCCACTTCCTCAGATCATATCTCCGAAAATATAGCATGAAAAGCTCTGAAATTCAGAGCTGAGATTCAGCGTGATGTATTCTCAATTGGGTTTTTTTAGCTTCTGAAATGTCGCAGAAAAAAAAAGTTATAGCGAAAATGCCACGATGACATGTTTGAAGCAGCGAAACCCTAGAATCCAAAGCTCTGATACCAAATGTTATGAAACCAACTCAAAAAAAAGATAGAAAAGACAGATCAATGCCTTAGAATTCAGTCTCTTCGAGGGGGAAACCTCATTTACATTACATAAATGAACAATTCTTCGATGATTCAAATGACAAAACCTCTTTTCTATATATAGGAGTCTAAGGAGTCACAATATAACCCAACCAACCTAACAATAATAATATAAAGCCACAAAAATAACAATAGAGGGATTCTATGGGGCACAGTAATAACAATATGGGGACAATAGGGGCTCAACAATATTAATAAGAGGTACAACTACAATAGTAATGGGGTAGTCACTAGTATTATAGGGACCCAACACAATTCCTTACTATTCAAAAACAAGAGGATTGAGCAAACAAGCATATGAATTGAGTTATAGGTAAACCATAGATACCATAGTTTTCAGTTGGATATGGGTATTGAGTTGGTAAAGAGCAAGGTTCAATTATGCTCGTAATGGTTCGTGTGACCTAGAGCACTCTTGGAATCTCTGCGCCATAAAAGGGGTTGAATTGGAAAATCCCACTAATTCTCCCCCTTTGCAAAATCCATGGGAATGAAAGAGATACGTCTCACACATTATGGACAAGTAATACCACTAGAGGTATTTAGTGTCTTATCATCCTTATATTTGGAATTTTCAGATTGAAATTTCTACTGTCTAGAGTATACCTAAAAGGGATTATAGAGTGGTTCCATGGCCATTTTCAAATTAGTGGAAATAAATTAATTCCCAAGAAATCAATAAACATCCACATGACAGACCCCAATTGATACCAAATGCACATAAATAAAACCTCATTAATAAGTTTATTACCTCTTTGGTAAAATAACCAACTTTCTAATGCATAAAAAATAAAACCCTACTAACCACTTGCTTACATATCTAGTGGAATAGTCCAACTAATACCAAATACTCGGACTGAGTTGATTTGGACTTAGTCAACTCGATTGAGTTGATCACTAAGCATATTGATTCAGATGGTAATTTAGTTCGAATGGTCCATTTGATATTGAACGGATTGAGTCAAGGGATGAATCAACCAATTCAATACCAAAACAACCTTTCTTGGTTGAATACGTACCTAATAGATTGAGTCTATACCTACTTGGCCAAGTCTATACCTACATGGCCAAGACGGTCTTGAATCCTACTGTGGTAGATTGTGCATGAAAAAGTCAAATCAAAATTTATAAAGAAACTAATTCCTAGCAACCAAAATTGAACCAAAAATTTAAAAAACTACAAACAGACCCACCCCTGCCCTCTCTATTTGAGATTACTATTTCTTGTGCTTCTACTAGTACTACATTTGTAGTTGCAAATGTCCCTAAGGAGTTTTAGTACCTTGAGTCAAAGGATGATTTTAAAGATCTACTGAGGATTTCACATTAGTAGTGGTGATAAGTTTGATGAATGATCATGTTGATAAATGAGTTGTATTGTATATTATGTAATAGGTCAGTGGTTTGTAACATGTTTTCTGAACTCTAGAGACCATTTAATGTCTCATTGATTATATATTTTGTTGTTGATATATATTGCATTCTTTGAATTTTGATATATTCACCTTCACATCGCATGTATATGAACAGACTCGTCATATTTTGTTTCTAATGGTTTGGAATCTTTTAAAATACAATTTTTTTTATACATTTAAATATTTTAAGTTTTATTTTTTTTGCTATAGTAAATGGAAGATTTGGTTATTGTTTGGTTGGAATAGCATTATTGGACGGGCGATTAAAAAGATAGTGAGATGTCTCCTGTTATTTCATGCACATATATATATATATGTGTGTGTGTGTGTGTGTGTGTGTCAAAATGCCTGTTTCTAAAATGATATTGAATATTTGATTATTGAGGATAATAGGAGGGTGTGTACAACCTACATATGTTCCCCCAACTGATATTGAATATTTGATTATTGAGGATAATAGGAGGGTGTGTGCAACCTGCATATGTTCCCCCAACTCTTGCAGAAGCAGCACAAGGGATACAACAATTTGAATTTACCTGGTAGAGTAGTTGTACCAGAGGTAGCAATGAATGGAGAATTTTGGTAGCAGTGCAGATACTCGGTTGAATAACATGACAAACGAAGGGGTTCTTTGCTGGTTTCAAGTCTGCATCATTTGATGCTCGGATTTTCATTTATTTGATGATTGATTTGACTATTCTAGATATAATATTTTAAAAGTAGAAATGGAAATTGTAAGACATCATTTCTTTGGATTGTAGCAATTCCATTTGCTTGCATAGTAGGAAAGATCCAGACTTGTAAAACCAAGGGGAAGCTTCTCTATTTTTTTTATTATTTTTGATATTATATGGATAGATCTCGATGTATCAGGTTTCAGTCACAGTGTACAACATCGTTGGTAAATATGTTTTAGAAATCTGGATTGCACAGGACGTTTACAATGGTTTATTATTTATTGTCATCAACCATCTTTCTGTAAAACATTCAGTTGCATGTGGCAACGGTCTATTTCACAGTTTTTGTTTAATCGTAAAAACACTACCAATCCAAGAAGAAACATAATTTGTTTCTGCCAAAGTGATTGAAGAGCTGCGAGTATTTCACTCCACTTCTATGTCAACAATCAAGAATGGAATGAGCAGATGACAAATAGACATGCCAAAGTTTCCAGCATCTGTAAGGATGTTGACAACATTTGCAAGGTGTTATCTCATAACTTTAGGGCTTTCATGAAGTGGTTAGCACTAGAATATAATCCAGAGCATCTTCACTGAGTAGTGATCTTAGCAGCCAACACAGGTTATAGCTTGCCCATGAAACACAAAAGGTAGAACAGAATAGGGATATTCCATATTATCTAGCTTGGGGACTACCTAGATTTCTGAATAGCTAGGTTTTCTTGCTTCCTTGAAGCACCCCACCAACCTTGAAGAAAATAGTAGGAAAATTGTTTGTACTAGGAGCCCGCCAGTCGTCTTCTCTAAATTTTCATCTATAGTCCAAAAACCAAGAAAGGAAGACATAAAAAGCTTGGCTAGAAATTTACCTTATCTAGATGGGATTATTCATCAATGCCCAGGCCTGCGTATTCAAAAATTGATGCAGCTACCATTCCAGGTCTAATTTTAACCTGAGATTTCAATAAGAGTTGCATATAAACAGAGCTAATTGCATTTGATGTTTAATCATAAACCCAAAAAAATAACAGAAAGACAGATCAAAGAGATCGTACAAGAATTTAACAGAATTAAGGAGGGCGAGGATACCATTTGAAGTTTCAGTTTAGACAGGGAATTCGATCAGACTTGAATATAAACATGGCTAATTGTATGAAATTGAAAAACATTTTAATTTCTCTAGTTCTTTCACATGGACTAATCTAACATTTCATCTATAATCGGAAAATCAAGGAAGGAAGACAGATACATGCACAAAATTTTAACAGATCTCACCTTGCCTAGTTGGATTGAATACTTGCGCGCACCATTGATTCAAAAATTGACATATGTTAAACCTCTCAGTACCACACAAACACAACACATACACAGGCAAACCATACTAGACTCAACTCATATAAACCTCACACTAGACCAGACTAACAACAAACATGACATAGAGCTCCAAACACAGAGACTAGACTCATGCAGCACAGGCAACTCTGGAAGCAGGAGGGAAGAAAATACTTAAGGGAAAGACTTGGACAAGGGATAGTGTTGGTGTACATGCACTTAGACTAGCTGTGTTGGTGTACATGCACCTAGATTAGCTCCAGTTAACTTATTGCTTGCATGTGGCACATGGCTGTGTTGGTGTACATGCACCTAGATTAGCTCCAATTAACTTATTGCTTGCATGTGGCACATGTACACATTAACATAAGATAAAGCACACTTAGCTTTAGTTAGCTTTAGTTATTGCATGTACAACTAAGCTTAACTTAGTTGCTTTTATGTATTTATTCTAAAACTAATATTGTAGAATCAAATTTTTTTCATTCTTTTCTCAATTCTTGCTCGCTTCCTTCCTTCTCTTGCAAGCTTGTTTATTGTTTTGCAGATCTAGATCTGTGTATCTCAAAATATTACATGGTATCGGAGCTTGGACGCAGGTTCAATTCCCCCGAGCTACGTTTGAGGGGGGGTGTTGGAAAAATCACCACACCTCTGTGAAACAATAAACAAGCTTACAAGAGAAGGAAGGAAGCGAGCAAGAATTGAGAAAAGAATGAAAAAAATTGATTCTACAATATTAGTTTTAGAATAAACACATAAAAGCAACTAAGTTAAGCTTAGTTGTACATGCAATAACTAAAGCTAAGTGTGCTTTACCTTATGTTAATGTGTACATGTGCCACATGCAAGCAATAAGTTAACCGGAGCTAATCTAGTTGCATGTACACCAACACAACTAGTCTAAGTGCATGTACACCAACACCCCCCCTTAAGCATAACTTAGGTGAGTGTGATGCAAAATGAATGAGTCCTGACAACACAACCATTTTAGGTACCCATATACAATGCATAAAAAAGTAGGAAAGAGGGAAAACCCAGTGGGAAGAAAACCCCCCCTCAAAATATAATGCAAAAGTAGAGAAAAGACAACTGCTAGGCAGTCGTGTCCTTCACCCTGAGACGATCTTGCAGGAATCGAAACTTCTGCTCAGTGAAAGTCTTGGTGAAGATGTCAGCAATCTGCTCGGAACTAGGACAGTACTGAAGATCGATGATCCCATCATGAATGAGTTCTCTAATGAAGTGCATGTGGATCTCGATGTGTTTGCTACGCTGTCGCTGCATTGGACCTCTGCAAAACTTTAGCGTACTTTGATTATCGCACCAGATGACAGTTGGAGGATGGACACTAATCCCAAGCTCAGATAGGAAATGTTGTAGCCAAATTGCCTGAATAGTGGCATTGACTACTCCTCTATACTCGGCCTCTGCTGATGATAAAGCAATGGCAACCTGCTTCTTACTTGACCAACAAATTGGGCCGGATCCCAAACTAAGTACATAACCGGAAGTAGACTTGTGATCAATGGTGTCGCTAGCCCAGTCTGAATCTGTGAACCCGATGAGATTCAAAGAACAATTGGCTGCATAATGAATCCCATAGGTGATTGTCCCCTGGACATATCGAAGGATGCGCTTTGCAGCGTTCTAGTGTAACTCATGTGGCTCCTGCATGTATCTCGAAACTGCTCCGACAGCATAGGAGAGATCAGGACGGGAGTGAGCGAGATAAAGAAGACTTCCCACAAGCTGGCGATACAATGTACAATCAACCAATGGTGTGTCTTTTCCATTCTCAAGCTTTATCCTTGATAAGAAAGGTCTGGTTGTTGGCTTGCAATCACTCATGTGAAATCGTGCCAAAAGATCTCTGGCATATTTTGGTTGAGAAATGGTAATGCCAGAATCACGCTGATGGATCTCTAGTCCAAGGAAGAAATTTAGCAAGCCCATGTCGGTCATAGAAAACCTCTTATGCAATGCAGTTTTGATGTTAGTAATGACAGAAGTTGAACTACCCCTTGTCAAAAGATCATCTACGTAGAGTACTATGATCAACAAGGAGTCAATTTTCTTTAGAAAATAAACATTGGAATCAGATTTGCAGCGTACAAAATTTGAGATAACAAATAAGAATCCATCTTCGCATACCATGTTCTAGGTGCCTGCTTGAGGCCATAGAGAGACTTCTTTATTTTGCATACCAAAGATGAATTATGCATGTATCCCGGTGGTTGCTCCATGTAGATTTCCTCCTCGAGATCACCATGAATAAAGGCATTCTTCACATCCATATGATGCACCTCCCATCCTCTTGCTGCTGCAATGGAGAGAGCTAGCCGAATGGAATCCATTTTTGCCACTGGAGCAAAAGTCTCATCATAGTCAACACCATGTACTTGCTGAAAACCTTTTGCTACCAATCGTGCCTTATATCGACTAACTTGGCCATTTGATGCTTTCTTGGTCCGGTAAACCCACTTACATATCACAAGTTTGCGATTTGAAGGTAGCGGAACCAAATCCCAAGTCTGGTTCTCAATGAGAGAGTTATATTCTTCATCCATGGCGGCTTCCCATTCACGATGCCCATTTGCTTCTGCATAAGTTTGTGGATCAGATCCATGCATCATATAAGCATGCATGGGCATGGATGGCTCCATAGCTAAGAGTGCTTGTAGATCTTCCTCAAACAGAGGGATAGAGGCAGGATCATCAAGGATATCACTCATGCTGCGCCATTTTTGTGTTGAAGGTGGTCGAGAATCTTTCGAACTACGTCAAAAGTATGATCTCGATGTTCAACAACTGGTGGTCTAACAGGGGTCACAGGGAGAGACTCATCGTCATCAGAAAGCTGGTCTGAAGTTTCATCTGCATACTCATCAATGAGTGGTGATGGAAACTTGGTAACAAGTTCATCTACTGGTGCATGTGAAATATCTTCGTCAAAATTTACACTCCTTTCAATAAAGAGCTCTTCAGTGTGGATATCAAGCAATCTGTACCCTTTGACTTCATCAGAATATCCAACAAACATGCATGCTTTGCTTTGAGGCTCCAAAGCCTTTCTCTTCTTTGGAGGAATGCGGGCCCATACTCGAGATCCAAAAATGTGGAAATGACTAACTTCAGGTTGCATGCCAGTCCAAGCCTCAAAAGGTGTTTTTCCAGTAACAGATTTATGAGGAGATCTGTTCTGGATGTATGAGGCACAATTAATAGCTTCGGCCCACAATTTCGACGGAAGAGATCTTGCATGCAACATGCAATTAGCCATCTCTTTCAAAGATCGATTTTTCCTTTCAGCCACGCCATTTTGCTGTGGAGTGTAAGGAACTGTATGCTGCAACTGTATGCCTGCTTCCTCACAAAGATTCTTGATATCTTTGTTGACATATTCCGTCCCATTATCTGTGCGGAGTATCTTGATGCATTTTCCAGACTGATTTTCCGCATGCGCTTTGAAAATCTTTAGATGTTGAAAAACTTCAGACTTGAGTTTCAAGAAGTAAACCCAAGTGAATCTCGTGTAATCATCTATAAATGACAACACATATCTTGCTTTGCTCATTGAAAGCACTGGAAATAGACCCATGAGATCACTGTGTACAAGTTCCAAAGGTGAAGAGACTCTCCATGCATGCCCCTTCTCGAATTTTTCTTGTGGATGCTTTCCAAGAGCACATCCATTACAAACACCATCTGAAAATTCAATGGTTCGCAATCCCTTGACCGTCCCTTGCTTACTAAGCTGTTGCATATATCTGAAATTCAAGTGCCCAAATCTCTCGTGCCAAATCCTACTTTCTTCATTTGCATGCGTAAGTAGCAAAATAGAATCTGATTAAGGAACAAAATCAGAAAATGTACACAGACGAGATTGATCATTTACCTTGCCAGATGCAATCTTCAAATTGGTTTGCATGTCATAAATGCTCACAGAATCTGGGGTAAATTCCACTTTCCTTCCGCTGCCTGTGTGTGTCATCTGATACACTGAGAGAAGATTTACAGAAAGCCTTGGAATATGCAAGACATTTTCAAAACTTCCATCTTCGAATTGCACTCTTCCTTGTCCAGTTGCTGCAACTGCAGAATTATCCCCCATGAGAATGGGAGGACCTGAGTATGCATGTAGAGAAGAAAAGGATTCCTTTGAAGAAACCATATGATGTGAAGCTCCTGAATCGATGATCCATTTTTGTGGTGCAGAATGAAGAGCAATCAAAGCATGCACGTTACCTCTTGGATCTGGTGCTTTTTCTCCAGACTTCTTCTTAGCATTCTCAGGAATGTGGTCTCCAAGATTGTGTTGCTGGAGTGTCTGCGCCATAAGATCTATAGTCTTCTTCATGCATGCAGATTCAGGATGAAAACCACGATGGCAATAATTGCACATTGATTGCCCTTTCGTTCCTTTCCTTTTCTTTGAGCCAGATGATCCATCAGGGGGTTTGGGATGTCCTCCCTTTCTTGGATCAGGATCCTTCTTCCCTTTTCCTTTCTGATGGTCTTTGGAATTTGCCTTTCCTTTTGCATGCACAGTAAGTGCATGCGCTTTGGAATTTTTAAGTGTGCCCATTTTGATGAGCTTATCTTGCTCATGCATCAAAGACTGAATAAAAGAATCCAGTGAGGGCATCTTCCAAGCTGCACCAGTTGCAGATCTGACTGTGTGGAATGTAGAGACGAATATTGCATACTCTGGACCAAGTTTTGAAAAAATGGAAAGAATCAACTGATTTTCTTGCTTGGATTTGTCGATCCCGCATCCTTTCAGCAGAACCAACAAGGCTTTATACCTTGTGAGTTTAACTCATTTTAGAGAATGTGACCTGGCATTTCATCCTGTTTTCCAAACAATCCTTCCAAAATTTTCCGTACTTCATTTGGAGTTGAACATGATTCAACATGAAATAGTAGTTCCGGAGAAATAGATAAACATAGGATGACGAAGGCCTCGTCCATGCGATTGAAATATCTTGTTTTCTCCATTGCTGATGTTGGTTCAACTTCCGTTTCCATGGTTATTCGAAATAAGCCTCTACTTCTGAGATGAAGTTGAATCTTTGGCTTCCATTCGAAATAATTATATGGAGTGAGAATTGCCGATTGTGGAAACTCCAATTTAGACTCCATTCTTTGTTGTTGCTTCAATCTTCTGAACCTGCAAATAAAATTGCTTGTGCACTGATTACAAATCCCAATGCTTTGATACCATGTGGAGGTTTGTCGTTACACCAAAACTCGCAGGTGTTGGTAAACATTACAAGCCAGTGACTAAGATCCTCAGGGTGGAAATTATGGATTCTATAGAGGTGCGGTGGATTCGACATCTCAACGTGCTTGGAAGCGACCTATAGATATGTGGTTAAAATTAAGGAGAATTTCGAGCACAAAGGTAAAGCAAGGTTTCGCCTTGAAACAAATCACGGCAACATAGTACTTGGAATTAACAATTTGATCGCTCGTATTCAGTTCACATAGCATACTTTCCCACTTTCAGTGCACGACAACCTTGAACATTGCAAGGGCATCCATGGTCCCTAACTTGGCACAACCAAATCCCCGTGGACTCGAGAAAAAGGCTCCAAAAGGGAAGATATAACCGTTGGTTATGAAAGGACGAGCCCCGTTCTAAGTTATCCATCACATAGAACTCTCAAAGGACCGCTTTCATTCTCAAGATGAAGATTCCCACAATATGACTTTGGAGATGAAATGTAAGCGCACTCTCACTGGCACGGACAAGATCAAATTAACCTTCAAGGGGCAACATATTTACAACGATACACCATATTAATAACGGAAAAGCAATGAAGTAAACAATGACTATGATTATTCAAAGTCCCAGCCTCATAGGATTTGTATCAAGTACAAACAGTAAGCGTCCCCTTGGTAACACAAACACAACATCATCATCCAACTATTCACTACATGAAGGCAAGGAAAAAAATATTCCCCCTGTTGTGAAATCTTAAAAGGTGAAGAGTTTACGGTCCTTGTAAAGGCATTAGAATAAATGTTTTCCTCCTCGTAAAAGCTTTAAAATGGAAGGTCTTTTTATCATTGTAAAGGCGCTTGCAGAACAAATTCTCTTGTTTGGACTCGAAACTGGGTCTCTTGAATGAGACTTGAGTATTCTAATCCATTTAAATACAACGATGCACCCATTTAAATATAAATGGAAATAATTTAAAGACATTTAAATTTAAAACTTTAAAATTTCGTAGATGTTGTAGTTTGTTAGCCTCAATAATTTATAAACAAATCGCTATAATTTGTTAACGCAACCCAAATTTCCAGCTTGCGTTTGTCGTTGAGAAGCAATAAGTCTATATTTACAACTTCTAGAAGCATCCTAATAGGCCATGTTAGGTGCGATGATGATTTGAAATATGACATGGCTTCGATCAAGATCCCACCAATCAACCGAAAGCAAATCCGAACCGCGTTGAGGACACAAGGCATTGCAGGAAATTCATAAGGTGTTATTATGACACGCTTTATTTATGTTATTATGACATTGCTTTTTATTCTCGAATGATTCTTGGGAATCTTTTGATACGTTGAACAAGCAGCTAGTCAAAGCTCTTACTCTAGGAATTCATAATGAAAACACGCAATTTAGTGCACAATTTGGCGCCATGAATATTGGTGTTTATGACTTCTTACCTCAACCCCGGGAGGGAGATATTGACCACCCACATTACCATGTCCATAAAAAATTGGATAAGGTAGAAAGGAATTATTTGATGATATGGAGAGAAGGCCTTGGAATGGAATTCTCTCTACATCGGTTCTAACATTACCCATCGTGAAACTCTTTCGTTATTAACATTGATCAATTTACACAGTGAGTGCACCATGATCATCGCCGCATAAAACTCTTACACGCCCAAGAATTCAACTCTCAAACCGTCGCACAAACATACAAGTCTCACTTCAAGCGAGACCACTTGTCGAGAATCAACCCGAGAGGACCAGTGGTATAGATGATGACATCCACATTGGCAGCTATTCAAAGTTAAAGGATTCCGAAAGGACCTATTAGAGTTTTTTCACAATAGCCAAGTGTCCCAAGACATGCAATAACATAAGAAATATATGTTGTTGTTAAGGTTTTTTACTACACATTGACTAGTGGACACTTGTACGAATTGGGACTGAATGATATCTTGAGGAGATGTGTCCTTATCATGAAAGATGGGGCATCATTGAAGAAGCACATGGTGGGATGCCAGGAGAACACTACGAGACGGATACAATAGTGAGGAAAATCTTCCATGTAACTTTATGGTGACCTCATTTGGAAAAAGAAAATAAAGCCCTTCTTTTCCCCTTAAAAACTCAGCGGGGAAACTTAAAGGATGCTCCCTCACATTTGTGAATGCCATCCTCAGTAACCTCCTTAGCATAGATCAATGCACCTAGCCCAAGGGGGCTACCTGCTGGCACTTAACCACTCAAATGCCCAACATTATTGGTCACAACTGGTCGAGCAACACCTTTGTTACAATGACAATGGAACTTATATAGGTAGTTGACATAACTTTTAGGGAATGTGCAGATCTCTATAGAAAGATGAGATCCAATTACAAACCATTCTTCCATGGTCGCCATTTCACATGTGGGAAATGGGTGTTTTTGGCACGATTTTTATTGGATGAAGGATGATTAAAACCAAATGGATGAAAGTTCAACTATGATATTCACGAAGTGGGTAGAAATAGAACTATTTTGGGACTACATAATATGGACAATAACAAGGTTATCTATGAGAATGGGATTACAAGGTTATGGTGCCCCTTGATGAGAGAATTGCGAGCACTAGGATTTTTTTCTCCCGGTCTTCGACGTTTGTCATTGTCGTCAAAGGGTCTGCTTCAGGTGACAAAGGCGACCTATCGAGTGGGGAAGTGCTGATTGTATCCATCCACGATAACGGATGTAGATCACTGTCGACCCTTCCATCAGAGAAATGGTGGTCCTCTTGTTATAAGGTGATTACAACCAAAGTAATTAAGTACCAGAATGGATTTTTAATGTTTCACTGCCACATGGAAATACTGGAAAATGGATATGTGGATCACTTGTCCAATAGGCCCCTCGTAGTCTATGGCGTAGCGAGATCTATAGCAGGAAAGAAAGAGCCATGGCCGGAGAGGTTTCATCTTGCAGATAAGGATGTTGATCGGGCCAAGAAGGCCTTATGGTTCTTGATGGTTTCTGATACTCCCATGAAGGATACACGAACGTCGTTTCCGAGCATAAAGTTGTCTATTTATGAGGCTTTGTGCCCGTTGAAGGCACAATCCT
This sequence comes from Pinus taeda, assembly GCA_000404065.3. Classification (NCBI taxonomy): domain Eukaryota; kingdom Viridiplantae; phylum Streptophyta; class Pinopsida; order Pinales; family Pinaceae; genus Pinus; species Pinus taeda. The sequence continues at coordinate 15,959 of APFE030136119.1, forward strand.
CATCAAATCTAATTCACAATGGAGATCTCCCCTCCAATGGTTTTCTTCTTCACATTTTGTCCACAAATTTGGACAAACTCAGTTTTTAATTCTAGAACTTCCCTTTCATGGGTCTCCTCTTTGACTTTTATCTCTGAATCTGGATGAAAGACAGAGAGAAGAAGGAAAAATACGAGATTTTCTTCTAAACAATTAATGGGAAAATATCTCTCCATTGGATCTGGGGCTCGGATCTATTGAAATCCCTGAAGCAAAGCATTCAAAGTGACACGGGAATAAAGGAAACGATCTAAGTTTTGCTATATTAAGGTAAAGTGCTCCAGGATTCCCTCCAGCTGAAAGATTATGGTGTGGAAAGGGATTCTGCAATCATATTAAATATGTGGTTGCGAGATGGAGCTACTCGCATAAAAAACCCCAATACAAATTCTAGAAACCCTAATGGTTCGGTCTCGTTCAAGGATGCTATGAAACGGAAGTTTGTCGCTCTAGCTAATCAGATCCAAAATCTCCCTAGACATTACATAGTGGAACAAATGGAGAAAGTACTAACTATGAATGTTGAATCCCCAAAGGTTAAATCCTATTTTGCTAATCTCCTTACTAAAGCATTACTATGAAGGTTTAATGGTTTTGGGCCAAGACCTAAAGAGCTATATCAATGGGTGTTTCCTTCCTGGACATCAAATTGTGATCTCTACTTGTGTTTTAAGGGTTTCTTCATAGTTCAATTTGACACACGACAAGATATGGAAAAAATTATGAACGAAGGGCTATGGTTGTAGGATAGAGATGGGATTTTCATTACCCCATGGTACCCAAAATTCGATGCTACAAGCATGGTGGTAACTACAACACTGGTATGGGTAAGGTTACTATTGAGAGATCACTAGGGTAGCTAATAAGGTTGATTTCTCTTACTTGATAATTGCTTGTGAATGTATGTTAGCTTCTTATTACTTTTATTATGTTCTCTTCATCAAACAATTACCAAAACATAAACATGAAGATGACAAAAAGATACTGAACACGAGATATAGCCTTCGAGCCAGGGCAAGTCCCCACAAGGGATAAAACCAAGCCAACTCCTCTCTTTTTATAGAATCAGATCAAAGTGTGAAATCCAAGACCAAGACCTCCCACAAGACCAAGTCAGCTTTCCTTTCAAACTCTTCCAATGAGTCAAAGTCAACTCAAGTCAACAATAGTTAAAGCCTTCCAAATCTGGTCAAACTTCTTTTTTTTGGCCTTGCAATAGGTTTATGGCCCTTGCAATTGACTGAAATTTCGCATGTGTGGCAGATTCTAGGGCATAAAATTTTGTTTTTCTTCCTTCTTGATCTTGACTCTCTCTCCTTTGAATTATTTCTCTTCTTCACTTGTATTTTGCTGGTTTGATCATTCTCTTCCTGGCACACACATCGAAACTTCTTGATGGTGTTCAAATGAGGTGAAACTGCACTATATGTATACACATCCAGGAGATCAAATGGATCCCTACCAGTGCCGAATTGGTCTTCTCAGGACAAAACTCACCAATTTGACTCAAATAAAATTCTTTTTCCACTTTATTTTTAAGGGTCCAAATAGGACTTGACTCAAGTACAATAATTTGACTCATGAAAAATATTCTTTTTGAACCAATAAACCCTAGAAGCATGAAGAACATGCTTAACTTAAGAAATAACAATGATAAATCATATTTTTTCTCTTTCCTTATTTTGCTTTTATAGGGAAAATACAATGATACAAGTATAAAAATAATTATGAAGACCGAAACTAGTTACATTTTCCAACAGTTACCAAATCTCGATCTTCCTCTCTGGCATCAACAAGTCCTAGAGGCTATTGGAAATACTTTGGGAAAAATTTTAAAAATGGAGTTGGACAAAACAACAAAAGGCATCTTTACATTTTCTATAATATGTTTAGAGATATACCTTAGAAAAGGCCTACCTGATCATATTCATTTAAAACATGAAAATTTTTAGTGGACTTAGGTTTTAGATTATAGGAATACGACATTTAGATGTCGGGCTTGTTTTCAAACATGGCACTTGCAGAGAACTTGCCCATAAGCAAAAAAGACCCCAAAAACAAAAAAGAGGTAGGCCTCTAAGCCAAGGGATTGGTAGTTTCTTGACACTTTTGAAGACAAAGAAGAAGATCCCACGGAAAATACTCCAAATGTAGATGCACAAACAAGAAATGGAAACAAAGAAAATGGAGGAGTTGGGGATCGGTCAGGAATTGTGACTCGTAGGCAAAAGTCTATTAAATCAGCAAAGACCATAGCATAAGAGCAGTAGAAAGTGGAAGCCCCAATTGAAAAGGAATCAGGGGATATAAAGAGACCCCATGTATCCAAGAGCTCAGAATCTAACAAAGAAGTCCCCCTAAAGGCAGATGGAAATCAACTACCAGTAGAAACAACTGCTCTCAAATAAGGAGTTTCAAAAAAAGAAAGGAAAGAAAGGGAAGCTAAGCAAATTTCATCTACAAAAATATGTAATTTTTTACCATTTTTTTCTATTATTGTGCATCAACCAAAAAGTTGACATGACTGAATGCTTACTAGTATCTGCGGAATGTCCCTTTGTTCTTTGCTCTCAGGTTGAATAAAATTACGATTTTTTTCTTTGGAAAAAAAGGTTCTCGTTCCCCTTGTTGATAATAAGTGATCAATGGACCCACTTTTAAATCCTACTATTATGAAATTAACGTGCAAATTCATGGATCAACATACAAAGAGCTCCCTTTGTCTCCCTTAGGCCAACGAAGTAGCAAGTCTTTCAACAAGATTATGATGGATAACCCGACTAGAATTTGCAACATCAATACCGACAATAGCGCGACAAAGACTTATAAGTCTTATGAGCATATACGAAAACCCAAAAGACTAGATAGGCCATACCCCATTTAAAATTTTGCGGGGAGAAAAAGCGGTGTCTCTCAAATGCACTTAACGCCTTCAACAACAAAAAATAGAGGTGTGCTTAAATTTGGAGCGATGGAATCTATGGAAGATAGAACAATATATATTATGACTTAACATGACACACTATACTGCCTATCAATACAAAACAAGTAGTGGAATCCCACAAAGATCAAAATACAAAAGAGAAAAAATTCAAGAACATAGGACTTGTATCTATATATGACAATAATAGGACAGGCCCCATCTAAAATTGTGTCAAGAAAAAAAAGCGGTGGCTTGAACGCACTTGATGTCTGCAACAATAAAAAATAGACGTGTGCTTAAACTTGGCATGATGACATGTAAGAAAGATAAACCAATATTTATTATTACTTAATATCATGCACTATATTGTATATAAATACAAAAGAAGTAGAGGAATACCACCACGATCAAAATATAAAGAACAAACAATTTAAGAACATGGAATTTTATCAATATATGACGATAAAATTAGGGGTAGGATTAGAAAATTGGAAATCGCTACACTTGGAACTTATATTGTCAAAGAAATCAGAGCTACTTTCCTTTTGCAACTAAATATACTTTAAGGCTTTATGTTGAAGAAACTTGGAAATCGGGACAAATTTTTGAAGACCCCAACTTTTTGTTAGCTTAAGTTAAAGCAAAAAAATCTATAGGTCAATTATGATAAGGGTGGCTATTGCTTTGTAGCGGAAACGATGTTGATCAACTATCCAAACTCTTAATGATATTAGTAAAATGTAATAATTCAAAATTAACTATTTTGAAATAAGCAAAGAAGAATGACCATTGATTCAACGGATGAAGAGAAAGAAAAAGAAACAATCTAGGGAATGGAGTTGCACAAACAAAGAATACCTTGTATCAGACAACTAAACTTCCATGGAAGAAGAAATTGGAGGAAAATCATTCAAGAGGGTGAAATAAGTGATAGAGTAATGTAATGAGATATGGAGTATAGTTAACCTATGGAGTTGCAAGGATGTTGTAGAAGATTACCAACCAAGATTGAGAGAGTGAGTATTAAATCTTCATTGAGAAAAAAAAAATGAAGATGAAGATGGAAATCCGATAAAGGATGTAATCCAACAAAATTTGGCATAACCGATCGAGAATAAATTGACCACATATAATATAATGAGGAGATACCAACTGTACTCTAAATAAAATTCAAGAGAGTTGATAGGAGATGTCTAGTCTAAATGAGTTTGAATAGCGAACTCATAAAGATAATAACGATATTAAAACTTGTAGCACCCAAATTAATGGAATTGAGATGAAAGGAAGTAGGATCAACAAAGGTGGGATCAACATAAGGACAAAGTGAGTTTGATGAGCAAAAGGCCATTGGAAAGTGAGTTGATGGTACCTACATCAATGAAATATAGTTTTACTAGTAGAATATTGATGGGGTGTGAGTTTATGAAGGTGGAGAAGATATGAAACAAGGATAGAACATTAGAGGAATTACCAATATAAAAAAAAAGTAGTCAGTCCAGCAATAAATGAGGTGAAAATCAATCAAATACATCTAGTTAAAGAAGAAATTCACAACTGTTTCCAAAGATTCACCGTGCCCCAAGAAACCCCAAATCAACGAGATAGACAAAAGTCCATTAATCTAGTGAGAACCGTTAAAAGTGGTTGTGATATTGAAGAGACAATATTTGTGGCAATCAAAGAAAGTGGGAAATAATAACACCATAGAAAATTGAGGCCAAAACTATATTTGAGGTCATTAAAAACTTAAATATGGATGAATCGAGCCAGATTGCACGATGGAAGAGATGCAAAGTTTGGGGTAAAATCAAGCCATGCAAAAGTGAAATAGAGGATTCAATAGACAAGGTAATAAAGATTTCAAAATTCAACGTTTGTAGGATTTCAGACATGGCCCAGTTTATGTAATTTGGATGTTCGAAAGAAAGGTCAACAAAGTTTGAGGTTAGAGGGTATGAGATGAGAAGATATAGCTCCCATAAGTTATCTTAATTGATGCCAAAACGGTTCGAAACTTAACCATATTTTCTAAATAGTTGTTTCTTATGAAAGTAGCATAGCAAGTTCAGCACATGTGTTGAAAGTTCACAAGAGATGAAGAAGCAATTTCGAAAGGTTTGCCACAACATAGTTACATGCAACTTCATGTATTGTATAACACTATCATTTTAGTCCATCTCACATCCAAGTGCGGGATCTCTAATTCTTTGTTTCATTTTGATATAAGTCATAATGATATTGTTAAAAAAACCAAATAAATACAAGCAGCATAGCTTTTAAGTGGAAAACCCTAATAGGAAGAACCATTGTCTAAACTATTCTTGCACCTTTTGTATTGCCTCAAAAGTGATTGTAGTGCTCTATTATCTTGCCAACAATGGTCTCATGTCATTCAAGCTTTCCTCTCCCCTTTATATATTCCTTTTACTTTTAGTGTGAGCCCTTGATCTAATCTCATCAATAGTATAAATGTGAGATGTTGAGTTAACCTCAACATTAGATTAGATGCGCGCCATTGATATATCCCAAATATGTAACTTAGGCTTCAGAATCATTTAACAATGGCATTCCAACACTCCACCTGAAGGTGAAATAGGATTTGATAGTATCTAACAATGGGTTACCTCCCCAATTTGTGAAGATGGGAGTGTGATCATCTTTTAAGAGTAAAAAAGCCATAGAATCTCACGTTCCTTCAATAAGAAGGATGTAGTTCCACATCTTAATGGGCTTCTTTCATTATTGTAAAGGTGGAGGTGCCACCAAAATAATTGATTGCAGATCCTCATCGCCACAAATATTATGGTTCCAGAAAATATGGTCAACTCTCCCTAACATGAAGGTTGGGGTGCCGAAATATGGCAGGTAAAGTAATATGTAATTCCTCTTACCATTGGAAAAATTCCAGTTAAAGTGTTGAGTTTTGTTACTTATAAGGATCCTTTGATCTACAACTACTATGAAGAATATTCTAGAATATTATGCGGAGGTTGAATCCCTACCTTCCATCTAATAACTATTGATAATTAAATTAAAATTGTGGAAGCCCTATTCAAAAATAGACATGCCTATCGACATAATAATGAAATATATTCAATATAAAATATAAGTAATCAACGTTGATAATGATAATGAGATGCATTTATTTCGCACGTGAAACATGGGAATTAGAATATAAAGTAATATTTGAATATCTCTTGCAATATCACCCTAAACTGCATTCACCTATTTATAACTCCTTTCAACTAATTGAGTTTAAATTTGAATTTAAATTAAACATTTATATAAACCTTTGATAGAATAAAAATTAGTTAAAAATTAAACTTTGAAAAAAAATATGAAACTTTAATATTGAAAAATAATTTAAATGACTTATATAATATTTTAATATATGAAGAATTTTATTGCATTGAAAAAATGTATTATTAAAAGTATTAGAAAGGAGATATAGAAACAATCCAATTAAAATAATAATAATAAATAATATTAAAAAAATTGTAAAATTCTTTCACATCTACATTAATTAATTTTGTTTCTAATTTACTAAAAATTAAAAAAACATATACTTTTTATTATTAAAAAATCCTTCCTTAATTAACCTTAAAAATAATATAAAAATTTAACACAAACCTTTTCCGCGCTATCTTATTATCCTATCAGAGTAGGATTTATATATTATACAATGATATTCAAAATTATATGTAATGCAACTTTTAGAAATTGATAACTCACCTCACTAGTTTTGCTTCTCAACTATTTGTGCTTTTCTATTACCACACTTTTATTGTCTTAAAATCTTATGTATGATCAATTCAATTAAAATAACAGACATCCAAAATCAAAGATAATTTCCCATCTCATAGAGTGTTAGAGATCGTGTATCTATTTGACTGAGATTATGGTGAATGCCATGAAAACTCTGCATACAATAAACACACACAAATATATAGGTGCATGTAGTAAACATGCAAGGGTATACACATACATACAACAAACAAGCTCACAAATAAGAGATCTGGTACAAATAGGTTGTGCCTTCAATGTTATCTTAATTATAAAAATCACACATAATGGCATATCACAATGAAGCCCATCGATTTGAGAGGACCCCCTGAACATATGAGAAAAAGACAAAAAAATTTGTAAGCAGTGAACTTAAGATGAAATTGAAAAGTGAATCTTACCAAGAGGAAGAATTAAAGCATAAATGAGAGGTGCAAAATGTTTCAAAGGGATCTTTCTTAGTTGTCTTCTAAACTCCTCTCTCCATCGTGAATAAACCGCAAGAACCCTCCGAATATTACCGTGGAGAATTTTGATTGGATGCTTATCTTTCATTCTAAAGCTAAAAAAAAATGAGTTCATCAAAGAAAAATTTAAAGGAGCTACGAATTGAAAAGAATCAAACAAAAAAGAAAAATGTGTAGCCAAAACAGACAGATCTAGCAATGCTCAGCTAGATGCCATTAATTTTAGTTTCAAAAGTGGTTAGCATGTACAAAGCTTGCAATAAAATATTGTGCAAAACACTTTCCACGATACAATAAGGATAATGATTCTATGTCATTGTACATAATAACATTGTCTCGAATTAATCACATAACTTGCATGCTTAACCATCGCTTTAAACTACAACACATGTGAGAAATCCATAAATTATAAAGGAGGAATCTTTCAAATCCTACATAATCTGTAAAGCTATATCATAAATGTGAGTGTAGTAAAGAGATCCCTTTCAAAAGGAAACCAACAAGAGGTGACATAACTATATATTGTCATTGTCCTAAAGGTCCTTCAGGTGGGGTATCTTTCAACTCGTAGGCAGAATTGTTTGGTTTAACTGATTGTCCCATGGTGTATTGATGTTTAGGGATGTCCTTGACAACTTTTTGATCTCGATCTCTCTCATAACTCCTATTGTAATCAAGAAAGTGTGAGTTCCCTCACTCACATCTATGAGTGGGAGCTATCACTCACCCTTGGGTTCCTCTAGATGAGTCTACTTCCCACCAATAACTATGTAAATCTATTGATATAATAGGGATGGTAAATGATGCAATAGGGTGACCAACATTCTTCTTGTTGAATAAATACTAGCTTCGACAACTGTGTAATTAGAGACAGTGGGTCAATATTACCTTATTTATATGGGTTGGTGGCGAAAGTTATAGGCATATCTTATGAATGTATATATACATTATTTACTTTATTGTTAACTATAGAATTTTATGATAAGAATTATTAAACTAATTTTAATTTTAGATTTATTTAAAATTATTATAGTCAACAAGAATTATTATTATTTATTTAATAAATAATTAATGTAATTTTATTTCAAGTTTTTTTTATTAAAAAAAATTAATAATAATATTATATGATTATTTTCAAAGTTTGGTGTGTTGAGGGCTCTAGCGATTTTTTTCTCCGCCGACTGGTTACATTCTAGGTTCAATCTATCAGGTGTCTATCCTAGCGCCATGACCCCTTCTTCCTCTCTACGGTAATCGGTCTAGCTTGTTGGTGCTTCATGGGTGTTGGAATTGCTTATTGTTATCGTTGGTGGGTCAACGCCCTCCTTTTTCCATGCTTATATCTGGTGCAGTATCGACCTGGGGTCTTGTGGCTTTGTTGGTGGTGCTCGAATGCGGGTGGGGAGTCGAGGGAGGGTGGGGCTTGCCTTTATCGCATGCCCTGTTTCGTGCCCTTTCCACGCTTTTGTTGTGCTCGCTTTGTCGTCATTTATCTATAGTCGTTTCTCATTGGGGATGTCGTGGGGTTTTTGCTTGGGCACCACCTCGTTTTTTCCATTTTGGGGGCCTATTGCTACCCATTTTTCTTAAGGTTCACTAGGCGGCCTATGCCCAATCCATGGGTAGTATGTTGCTCAACATTTGCTAGGGTTCACTAGCTTGCTTTTGTTTGCACTAAAGAGGTTATTTTTGTTGTTGTTGCCCTTTTTGGGTTTTCTTTTGGCAGGCTTGCATACCTTGCATACTTGCGTCTTGTGTGGACTTTCGACCTAGTTCCTCTTCCATAAGGCAGATACTCGAATGTGTGCAACATATACAAAATGAACACTTTGTTCCTCTTTCTGATGAATAAATTTACGGGTCTCCTTTCTCAGGAAACAAAAAATATTTATAGGATTATTCTGATATCATATTCATTATTTACTATTTATAGAGACATAAATATATACATATTTTATTATTAGCTTAATTTTATGTTTATTATGTAAATATATACAAATAAATTCATAAGTAAAGATTTACACTGATAGGGCTTTGGATTGAAAGTGGATGGGTATCATGTTTAGGCACAACATGCGAAAAGTTCATGAGTTCAAATCCCTCGTGGGTATTTACCCCAAAAAAAAATAATAACAATAACAAGAAAAGAGTTACATATCATACCTCATAATTAAAACAATGTGCATAAAATAACGTTGATTTTTTTATAAAATTATAAGTTGCATTAGTTAATGCTAAATTAACCATGGTTAATAGGTAGATCAAATCCTATAGTCTTTGTTTGCAAGGAACTAATAAATTGATATGTCTACAAATTTACAATTTTACTCTTAAATAAAATTGGGAAGTAACTCTTTGTAAGCATATTTATTTACATATTATTCCTATCATTTTTTTATTCAATACCCTCGCTTTTTAAGGAGATAACCACTTCTATGAGTGAATTAGTGATTTCTCCCATTTTTCTTTACCTTCATCTCTCATTTTAAATATTTCATTCCATGTATGATTGGATTGCATCATTAATTTTTCTAACTTGGGATTTAATTATATAATATTAACCATTTTTTATAAGCCCAGAGCAATTCAAACGTCATAGAGATTATATTTTGGTCATTACTTTTGTAGTTGATTTTGACACAGTGTGGGCAGTTGGGTGAAGAAAGGAATCAACAATTGAATAAGATTAGATTATGGTTATTAATTTTGTATATGAGTTTGACAAGATGTGGGTAGTTGGGTGAGGAGTGGAATCAACAATTGAATGAATGTGTGACGACAATTCGATCTGGCAGTGGCTAATCTATTTTGAATATGTGTTTGTAATGATGGATGCACTCGATGCTCTTTGGACAAGAGTTTTATCGGTAAATTTAGAGGGAAAAACCATGCAGATTTTTATTAGTAAATTTAAAAGGAAAAAACATGTAGACTTTAATTCTAAAAAAAGTTCAATCATTTGTGCTCTGCTAAGCTTCACAGCTTTCATATATGTAGCTTGCAAGGCTCATCCTTTTGAAACTTGTGGGGTTCATCCAACCCCTCTAAGTATTGTGTGGTTAGAAGGCCATCAGTCATGGAGACCCACAATGCTTACCTTATGTCGACCCCAATGGATTTTAATTGCTTTACACTATATGGGTCCACATGGGGGATTCCTTTTAGGCTTGTAAGGGAAACCTTATCTCTACTCTCTCTATGTGTGTGTATTGTAAATATGTATTATTATATGCATTGTTTTCCAAGTTTTCCAACATGAATTTTAGTAAAACTTATAAAATAGTAATTCTAAGACATTTTCTATAAGAAAGCTACCACAGTTAGTGGTCAGGAATAGCAGAAGACAAATTGAAACTGAAAATCTCCTCTGGCATTATAAAAGTTTGTGATCATAATGCACAATTAATTATGCAAATACTAAACATTCCTTAGGAAGAATAGAATAGAAAATAATTTATTAAATGTCCACAAAGCCAAATGGTCAACGAGACAAAGACTGTACATTTTTAGGAGGTTATATATCCTCTTGCACTTTCAGAAGGCCACAAAACTCATATAGCATAGCCATATATTTCATGAAAAAATCATTCTCCCTTCTACCACATTGTTTCTCCTTTAGCTAAACTCATTTATTACATATATTTAACTCCTAATATAGTGATTGAAAAATGGAAAATATTTCCATACTCTCCTTTCATGTTCATCATACTTGTCTTACAGACCACATTTCATGGCATTCATATTCTGCAATTCCATTGTTGATTCCTTCATTCTTGAGGACTTACAACTCGTCCATATATTTGGTTTTAGTGCCACTGTAAAACTGTACAAGTACCTTTTAACAAATTTATGGTTCTACCAAGTTTTTATACAACCATCACCAAAATCCTTGACCAAATTCCAAAGGTACAGTGACCTTGTACAAGTGGTTCCATCTTTTTAGCCATTTTCAGAAGAACCTTTAATTACATGTTATACTTTGATATTAATTGATTGTGTTGCAATCATTTCAAAATCCTATAATTCTCATGGTTACAATTGATATCTTATTATTGCATCACAATCATTTGAAAATCTTTCTTTAATTTTCAATTCATAGATTGGGGTTTTCAATTTTCAGAGTGCATTGTTGAAAGCTAATAATTGAATGTGATTAGTGTCCAAATTATCTTAAAATGTTCTGAAGAAATAAGAAAGGTTTAGACCTATGAAGCTATAAATCAGCTGAGTGACTAATTGGGCCTTTTAGCTGCACTGAAAATATGAATATTTACTATTTATGGTGGTAGATAATGTGACCATTGAAAAGAAACAATCCTACTTGAATATAGCTTCAACATCTTTTAGATTTCTTGGTCCTAGTATGGACTCTTAATAGTTAATGATCAAATTGCACAAAATCATTGCATACATCAATTTAGATGATTTAAAGTTGGACCAAGTCTTACTAAGTAGTATCACATGTGTCCACAGGGTATTGGATAGACGGTGATCGGGTGTGCCGTTAAGGCACTCCTAAATGTTAAGTCACTAATTCAATTCCCCACCCTATATGGGAGTTCATCTTGGAAATGACCATGATGTCGCCTCACCATTGTTGAACTTACAAAAAAAGAAGTAGTAAGACATGCAAATGAATAAATGAAGCACAAAAGGGACTGACAGATTCCAACTTAAGCTTCAAGTTTGCAATTCTCCTATGCAAATTTATATTTATTTTCAAGGGAGTGCACAAGTAATCCTAACTATATAGATTGGGTTTAGAAATATCAACAAACCTTATGTGTGTATATTTAGAGAAAGGTAAGTCTGTATTATGTTTGAAAGGCATACAGCCTCTTTGCGCGTTGCATCTAATGCTGCAGCGATTCTACTTTCAGAGACACTCGTTCTTGCTTTCTTTTAGTTATTTTATAGTCGAGGTATTTTATTGGAACCAAATTCTGAGTTGATTTGCTCCTTGAAGCTAGTCGATGTTGCCGAGCAGATGGTTTCCCTGAACGAACAACTTCCACTTTCTCATGGTGCTCTGAACATCTAAGCTCTTTTGATTTGGTTAAATAAAGAGAAAGGCCTCGTTGTTTCTCCAACATAGACTTCTGAAGAAGAATTACAATCTCTAATGAATGTTTGTCCTAAAACATCACCTCGATTTCAAGCAAAAACGACTTTTGTTTATGTTGTTTCATTGTTGGAAGATTGCAAAAGTTCACGAAAATGTCTGAGTGCCTTCAAAGACTCCTCGTTTTTGTTTGTCATACCTACTTTCTGTTCTAGAATTCGTACTCTTCTTTGCAAGAACTACAAGTTTCCGCACGTGCCCTTCCATTTCTAGTTTGAGCGACCTCCTTTGCAGTGACGAAAGTGTCTAGCCAAACTCTCGCCGATTTCAACTGCAAATTTACCACATGCCTACTCCTCGACTTATCTGAAATGCCTCCCCTTGCTCATCTTTGTGAGGTTAACGGTGCGTCGAAGATTAAGGCTACATTAAGTAGCTACATCACAAACTATTGTAATTGCCTTATTCCACAAAGTTGGCCTCATACTTAAATTGAATAACTCCTAAGTACCACTAATGTAGGTAGGTTTGCGTGAGTACCCCAAATCACTTATATAATATTTAAATATTTGAATAATTGTATTGCATTGAAAAAAGTATTAGAAAATTTTATTATTAATATTAGAATGGAGATATAGAACATCAAATTAAAATAATAATAACAATATTATTAAAAATATTTTCTAAATTCTTTCACACTCAAATTAATTAATTTCATTTTAATTTTACTAAAAATAAAAAATATATAGTTTTTATTATAAAAATCTTTAATTAACCTTTAAAATAATATAAAAATTTAACACAAACCTTTTTGCGCTATCTTATTATCTTATTAGAGTAGGATTTATTTATTACATAGTGATATTCAAAATTATATGTAATGCAACTTTTAGAGATTGATAACTCACCTCACTAGTTTTGCTTCCCAACTATTTGTGCTTTTCTATTACCACACTTATATTGTCTTAAAATCTTATGTATGATCAATTTAGTTAAAATAACAGACATCCAAAAACAAAGGTCATAATTTCCCATCTCATAGAGTGTTAGAGATCGTGTATGTATCTGAACGAGATTATGGTGAATGCCATGAGAACTCCGCATACAATAAATGCACACAAATATATAGGTGCACATGCAAGGATATACGCATACATACAACAAATAAGCGATATGGTACAAATAGGCTGCCTCTTCAATGTTATCTTAATTATAAAAATCACACATAATGGCATATCATAATGTAGTCCATCATTTTGAGAGGACCCCCTCAACATATGAGAAAAAGTCATTTTTTTAATAAGCAGCCAGCTGAGGATGAAATTGAAAAGTGAATCTTACCGAGAGGAAGAAATAAAGCATAAATGAGAGGCGCAAAATGCTTCAAAGGGATCTTTCTCAACTGCCTTCTAAACTCCTCTCTCCATCGTGAATAAACTACAATAACCCTCTCAATATTACCTTGGAGAATTTTAACTGGATGTTTATCTTTCATTCTAAAGCTAAAAAAATTGAGTTCATCAAAGAAAAATTTAAAGGAGCCACGAATTGAAAAGAATCAAACAAAAAAGAAAAATGTGCAACCAAAAGAGACGAATCTAGCAATGCTCAACTAGCTGCTATTGATTTTAGATTCAAAAGGGGAGAGCATGTATGAAGCTCGCAATAAAATATTGCACAAAACACTTTCTGCGATACAATAAGGATAATGATTCTATGTCATCTCACATAATGACATTGTCTCGAATTAATCACATAACTTGCATGCTTAACAATCGCTTTAAACTGCAACACATGTAAGAAATCCCTAAATTAAGGGAGGAATCTTTCAAATCCTACATAATCTATAAAGCTATGCCATAAATGTGAGTGTAGTAAAGAGCTCCCTTTCAAAAGGAAACCAACAATATGTGACATAACTATATGTAGTCATTGTCCTAAAGTTCCTTTAGGTGGGGCATCTTTCAACTCGTAGGCAAAATTGTCTAGTTTAGCTGACCGTCCGATGGTGTATGGACCTTTAGGGATGTCCTTGACAACTTTTTGACCTCAATCTCTCTCATAACTACTACTGTAATCAAGAAAGTGTGAGTTCCCACACTCACATCTATGAGTGGGAGCTATCACTCACCCTTGGGTTCCTCTAGATGAGTCTGCTTCCCACCAATAACTATGTAAGTTTGTTGATATAATAGGGACGGTAAATGATGCAATAGGGTGACCAAAATTCCTCTTGTTGAATAAACACTAGCTCCGACAACTGTGTAATTAGAGACAATAGGTCAATATTACCTTATTTATATGGCTTGGTGGCAAAAGTTACATGTAGGCATATCTTATGAATGTATATAACATTATTTACTTTATTGTTAACTATTGATAAGAATTATTAACTAATATTAATTTTAGATTTATTAAATAATTATATAGTTAACAAGAATTATTATTATTTATTTTAATAAATAAATTAATGTAATTTTACTTTTAAGCTTTTTATTAAAAAGATATTAATAATAATATTATAGGATTATGTAGAAAGTTTGGTGTGTTAAGTGCTCTAGCTATTTTTTTCTCCGCTGACTAGTTACATTCTAGGTTTCGTTTATCAAGCGTCTATCCTAGCACCACAACCCCTTCTTCCTCTCTACGATAGTAGGTCTAGCCCGTCGGTGCTTCCTGGGTGTTGGTATTGCTTGTTATTGTCATCAGTGGGTCGACGTCCACCTTTTTCCATGGTTATCTATGGTGCGGTATCGACCTGGGGTTTGTGGCTTTGTTGGTGGTGCTCAAATGCATATGGGGAGTTGAGGGAGGGTGGGGCTTGCCTTTATTGCATGCCCTTTGTCATTCCCTTTCCGTGCTTTTGTTGTGCTCGGTTCGTTGTCATTTCTCTATAGTCATTTCTCTCTGGTGATGTCGTGGGGTTTTTGCTTGGGCGTTGCCTCATGTTTTCCTTTTTGGGGGTCTACTGTTGCCCATTTTTCTTAAGGCTCACAAGGCGGCCTGTGCCCAACCCATGGGTAGTATGTTGCTCAACATTTACTAGGGTTTACTGGCTTGTTTTTGTTTGCACTAAAGAGGTTTTTTTGTTGTTGCCCTTTTTGGGTTTTCTTTTGGCAGGCTTGCATACCTTACATACTTGCGTCTTGTGTGGACTTTTGACCTAGTTGTTCTGCCTTAAGGCAGATACTCGAATGCATGCAACATATACAAAATGAAAACTTTGTTCCTATTTCTGATGAATAAATTTACGAGTCTCTTTTCTCTGGAAAAAAATATTTATAGGATTATTCTAATATCATATTCGTTATTTATTATTTATAGAGACATAAATAATACATATTTTATTATTATCTTTAATTTTATGTTTATTAAGTAATTATATACAAACAAATTAATAAGTAAAGACTTAAGCTGATAGGGCTTTGGATTTAAAGTGGATGGGCATTTTGTTTAGGCACTCCATGCGAAAAGTTCATGAGTTCAAATCCCTCGTGGGTGTTTACCCCACAAAAATAAATAATAACGATAACAAGCAAAGACTTACATATCATACCTTAGAATTAAAACAATGTGAATAAAATAACTTTGATTTTTTTTTATTATAAAATTATAGCTTGCATTAGCTAATGCTAAATTAACAATGTTTAATAGGCAAATCAAATCCTATAGTCTTTCTTTGTAAGGAACTAATAAATTGAGATATCTACAAATTTACATTTTTACTCTTACATAAATAAAAGTGGGAAGTAACTCTTGGTAAGTATATTTATTTACATTGTATTCCTATCATTTTTTTTTATTCAACGCTCTGGATTTTTAAGGAGATAACCACTTCCATGAGCGAATTAGTGATTTCTCCCATTTTTCTTTACCTTCATCTATCATTTTAAATATTTCATTCCATTTATGATTGGATTCCATCATTAATTTTTCTAACTTGGCATTTAATTCTATAATATTAACCATTTTTTATAAACCCAGAGCAATTCAAACCTCCTAGAGATTATATTTTGGTTATTACTTTTGTAGCAGATTTTGACACGGTGTGGGAAGCTGGGTGAAGAAAGGAATCAACAATTGAATAAGAAAGGAATCAACAATTGACAAGGTGTGGGTAGTTGGGTGAAGAAAGAAATCAGCAATTGAATGAATGTGTGATGACAACCTCATTTGGCAGCAACTGTTCTATTTTGAATATGTTTTGTAATGATGGATGCACCCGATGCTCTTTGAACAAGAGTTTTATCGATAAATTTAGAGGGAAAAACCATACAATTTTTTATCAGCAAATTTAGAAGGAAGAAACACGTAGACTTTAATTCTAAAAAAATTTCAATCATTTGTGCTCTGCTAATCTTCACATCTTTCAAATATGTAGCTTGCAGGGCTCATCCTTTTGAAACTTGTGGGGCTCATCCAACTCCTCTAAATATTGTGTCGTTAGAAGGCCACGAAACATGGAGACCCACAAGGCTTACCTTATGTCAATCCAAATGGATTATTCTTGGTTTACACTATATGGGTCCACATGGGGGATTTCTTTTAGGGTTGTAAGGGAAACCTTCTCTCTACTCTCTCTATGTTTGTGTATTGTAAATATGCATTATTATATGCATTGTTTTCCAAGTTTTTCAATGTGAATTTTAGTAAAAGTTATAAAATAGTAATTGTAAGACCTTTCTATGACAAAGCTACCATGGTTAGTGATTAAGAATAGCATAAGACGAATTGAAAATGAACATTTCCTCTCGCATTGTAAAAGTTTGTGATCATAATGCACAATTAATTCTACAAATATTAAACATTCCCTAGGAAGAACAGAATAGAAAATATTTTATTAAATGTCCACAAATTCAAATGGTCAATGAGACAAAGAGTGTACATTTTTAAGAGGCTATATATCCTCTTGCACTTTCATAAGGCTATGTAAATGTATTTTGGTTAGCGATATTTTATGTAGAAATTATAGTTACCACAATTTTCATTTAATGTATATCAAGAGCAAGCATGTAGTGAAACTTTTTTAATCCTCCTCAAGGATATACTCAAAACATATAACATATTTCTATCGCATGCATACTTCTCTTGGTTTTTCAGCTGCATTCCAGGCACAAATTTTATAAAAATCTTACACATTTTTGTTTAAAAAGAAAAGAAAAGAAAATCTTAGTTATGAGCAATTCAATAAAAACAACAGACATCCAAAAACAAATGTCATAATTTCCCATCTCAAAGAGTGTTAGAGATTGTGTACATATCTCACTAAGATTATGGTGAATGCCTATGATAATTGTGCACACAATATTTAATGTGTACGAATATATAGTTGCATATAATAAACACACATGAATATACAAATACATACAATAAACAAACAGAAATGAGTGATCTCATATAAATTGGTTGCCTCTTCAATGTTATATTAACTGTAAAAATCACACGTAATCACATATCACAATGAATCCCTTAATTTTGATAGGACCCCCTCAATGTATGAGAAAACCCCCAAAAAATTATGATAAGCAGCCAACTGAAGATGAAACTGAAAAATGAATCTTATTAAGTGGAATAATTAAATTTCTCCTTATTAGTGGCCAACTAAAGACAAAATTGAAAAATGAACCTTATCGAGAGGAAGAATTGTAAACGAGACACAAAATGTTTAAAAGGGATATTTCTCAGTTGCCTTCTCAACTCCTCTCTGCATCTCAACATTAGCTTAGATGTGAGCCATTGATTTATCCCAATTATGTAACTTAGACTTCAAATTCATTTAACAATGGTATTCCAACACTGCACCTAGAGGTGAAATAGGTGCATCCAACAATGGATTACCTTCCCAATTTGAGAAGATGGGAGTGTGCTCGTCTTTTAAGAGTAAAAATTCCATAGAATCTTCTCGTCCTTCAATAAGAAGGACATAGCTCCACATCTCAATGGACATATTTCATCATTGTAAAAGTGGAGGTGCCAATGAAATAATTGATTTCCAATCCTCATCGCCACAACTATTATGGTTCCAAAAAATATGGTCAACTCTCTCTAACATGAAGGTTGGGGCGCCAAAATAAGGCGGGTAAAGTAATATGTAACTCCTTTGACCATTGGACAAATCCAATTAAAGTGTTGAGTTTTGTTACTTATGAGCAACCTTTGATTTGTACCTACTACTAAGAATATTCTGGAATGTTCCACGGAGGTTGAATCTCTATTATCCACCTAATAATTATTGATAATTAAAATAAATTTTGGAAACCCTATTAAAAAATAGACATGGCTATCAACATAATAATGAAATACACTCGATAAAAATATAAGTAATTATTGTTGATAAAGGTAATGAGATGCATTTATTTCACAAGTCAAATGCATGAATTAAAATATAAATAATATTTGAATGATTTCTTGCGATATCACCTTGTTGTACTATGAAACAACCCCCCCATTTATGTATAGTAATAGCTAATGTTACACATATAAATGGGGACCCTTTTTTTAAATTTTTTAGTCTTTAGAAAATAAATCCTAACTCTAAAAAATCGCCTTGAAAAAACTCTTAGAATGACCCAAGTTTAGGATCCCCATGGCAAATCGCAAATCACATTTTTCCATGTGATGATCATAAACAACTTAAAGAAATTACGATATGCGATCAAACCTCTCGCTGCGACATACCGATCAAATTGTGCCAAGTAAATACGAGTCACAAGTAAATAATACCTGCCACAATGTCATCCGCCAACGATTTGCAAAATGCGAAATTGCGATATCTGCAATCACATTTCGCATTATAAACAGGTAACACTATATAACATTGTTTTAAAAACTGCAATGTGCGAATCAGGTAGCAAGTGTAAGGAAATAACTGTATTTTAAATATAAGAATTAATAGTTTGACAGGGTAATTAATATTTAGTGGCCCGAGGAGAGGTAATGTTTTTTCAAGTTATGGCTAGTTAATGCTGAGTATCTCATTTGAAATCCTCCCAAGATTTAAAGTCTTTTCACAAAGATTTCAACCTTAATCGCTCAATATTGTCTGCACTGATATATCTTGTCCATTTCAGGCAAGCTACCAAAGATATGTCATTGCAGAAGGTGATGCAGAAACAAAAAAAGTTGAGCATTGTAGAGTCCGAGCTTACAGAAATGTCTCTTATATTCTCTGATATGGTCTGCAATGTTGATGGGGGTGAAACAGCTTGGGAGGTGATATACAATAAGCATGCAGATGAGCGTCCCAAGATTACTGTCAGAAGAGCGACAACTGACTCAATAAGACCTTCGGGACTCCAATTCAAGGATGTCGCCTATTCTTTCCTTCATAGGGTAGGAGCGAGAGCTAAAATCATCCCATACATTGATATGATCAAGTGGGTGGTGGAAAACCTCACCATTAAAGATAGGCAATTCAGGAATTCAAGAATGGAACTCATGGGGTCATTTAGAGCAGAGGACCTGAAGCAAATGTACCATATACCTGACCCTTAGGATATATATGATAAGACATACGTGGCCAACTTCGCAAAGAAGAATGAAGAGCCCCTCAAGATGATTCAGGGCTAAAGAGTATTGAAGAACAAGTTCAAATTTAATAAATCAGGTATGTATCCTATAGCCTCTTTGGCGAACCCCTACAACTATGCAGTTGCTATGTTATGTAGACTATACAGGTTACCTAATAATTTTAATTTTTCCATAGAATGGATTCCTTTGATTGGTGCTTGTGTTAATTCCCACATCATGAATTGGGCCACCATCCTATCTGACAACCTAGCCACCATCATCACTGAATATCGACATAAGAGATCCTCCTCTCCAGAGAACCTTCCTCAATTCTATTTTAGTGCCTACATTATGGATGCCATCTGTTTTTGCACTAAATTTCCAATCATGGGTTGGAAATGGACCTTACGGGACCCCTACCCTATCCATCTCATCCATAAGAAAATTTGGGAATCCCATTATGTACCCCATTTCTATCAAATATGCCATGTTGTTATTTTGCCACTACATCAATTAATTTTCAATAAGAAAACCCTCAGGTTTTCTGAAGAAGCCGTTATAGACCTTCTGGCTATCGACAAATATTTTGTTGAAGAATGGTTCACCTACATTAGGGTTTTTGGTAGTATAATGGACCCACATGTGCTCCCTCTCTATGTTTCTGATAAATTGTTAGCAAGAGAAATAGCCCACCAGACCGTGGGAAAAGGCTTGACCAAAGTTCTCAAAGAAAGCAAGAAGTTATTATGGCCATCTTTTCATATCAGGTGCGGTTCTTTTCTTTAACAAATTTTAATCATGTGATAAAGAAGTTAGTAAGCCTGGAAGGTCTCGGGCTCCATACTTTTCCCAAAAGGAAATTTGATGCAGACAACATAGCATATAATATCACCACTTTGGTAAAGATCAAGCCTTATAACCATGAGGCTAATAATTTTGAAGACCTTTTACAGTCAGCTCAATCCTTTGACAATCATTCGAATAGGCGAGGACCAATCTAAGTCTAGAATATTTTGAGAGCTTTTAGGAATTCAAAAACAAAAAGCTCGAGGTAATCCCACTACATTTGTTGAAAATCGAGGACAATCCTACTCCCAGTGTGACTATCAACAATGAGGCACCTGATTCTCGCTTAGAGTCTCATGCAGATACATGGAAAGCATTGAACATAGAGAAGACCCAAGACATCAAGACTACTGCAGAATCTAGTAGGAAATCAGCTGAAAAGAAGGGTACGAGTACCCCACCCAAAGATATTGTTTAAGAGATCAAAAGTAGCAATTTGGAGCAGGAGTGGGATCAATTCAATAAGAAACTACAAGACACTCCCAATATAGTTGCCCAGGAAACTACGGAGTATCAAACTCCTCTACATGTTCAGAAGAATACAGACTCTGAACTGATGGATGAGCAAGTGACGACATCTCAGTACACTGAAATCATCCCCGCTCTGCCCACATCGGAAATTGTCTTGAAGGTGACTGAAATCCCTCCTCTTGATGTGTTCTACAACCCGCTACACAAGGTTGTAGTAAGGAGATAGAGGAAAAGGAGAAGGGTTGAAACATGTGAACTCCCACTTGGGAATCAGAAAATGGACATAGTTTGGAAGGACGTCTCTTCCAACCCAGTTGAAAACTTGACTAGATTGTCATAGTTTATAGGAGCATACACAACTGCTACCATGGACAAAGCTACCAAAATATCTCTTTTATTGAAAGAAAAAGAATAAAAGATTGCACAACTTGAAACAGAGAGGGCAAGTGTGAATAGGCAGGCCGCTTAGTAGCTGGCCCAATTGCAACAGAGCATGGAGGTGTTGAAAATAAGCCACAAAGCAGACATATCGGCAAAAAATTATGCAACTCCAAGAATTGCAGCAAGCTATGGAAAAATATAAGGATGTTCCTACTGTCAAGGAATTTATCAAAGAGGCGTTAGAGCTTAATTCTCTCTTATTGAAGAAACAAGAACAATTTGCCAAAAGACGTCACATATCACTCCTTATCTGATCACTAGTGACTAGCTAATGAATAAGGCGATTGACCAGAGAACTGAGTTTACTGATCTGAATGCCACAATCTCAAAGTTCATCGAATGGAAAGAAACAAAAGAGGGGAAGAAAGACAATCTGCCTGAGATTGAGGAGATACACAAGGACATTCTTTTCACAGATTGGGACGCAAGGATCAAACAATATGAACTAGCAGTGGCAAGAGCGGCTAGGGTGTGAAAGAATATAGTAAAGGTGATAAACCATACTTTTTTTGCCACCAACTTGGTGAAATAAGGCAACCCGAAAGAACTGCCCGATTTGAATGGCTTGCATAGCAGATGGAAGGAAAGAGTAGAAAATCAAAGGGAAGCAATTGTAAAATTGGCAAACACTGATTGGGAGTCATATTGGAAATACCTCGTCAAGCCACACAATCAAATCATGACCCTTAACTGCTCTCTCCATTCGACTCAGTGGATCTGCCACCTCTCACAGATGCGATTTTTGCAGGACAGGTCAGAACACATTTTGGGGCACCTCCTTAAGTCAAAACAACGACCAATATATGTGATTTAAAGGACAAGTTGATAGACAACAAACCATCATCATAGCCTCTACTCATCAAGCCATTGCTTATTTTTGGAGTTAGTTAACTAGTTAGGAGGAAGGTTGTTTGAAACCTCCTCAAATTTTTGTATAATCTATTTTTGAACGTTAGTTAGAATAGTATTTATACCCTTCTCATGCATTTAGAGAAGGGTCTAGAATTTTATCAAAAACATTTGCAAAGAATGCACTATTGTAAGTTTGTGAATGCTTTGGTGAAATTATGGAACATGATCGTTTCTTTTAAATATCATACTATTTTCCTTTGTTGATGCACTTTTGTATACTTGGAAGATAATTTGATCTGAAGAAAGGAGTTGATCTATGTCATTAGTCAAATGAGCAGAACTTCACATATATGGTACTTCTATCTTATGTGATTATCCATGTTTCTGTTTAATTAGTGACAACACTTTATTTTCATGAATTGTATATGAGATATATTTTTTCTGTTAAAGCATTAATTTCATTATATATATATCATCGTCATCATCATATATGTGATATAGTTTATACATTTCTTTGACTAACTATTTAGTTAAAGAAATTATCTTTACATGTTATCATCTCTGTTTTATGAATGATTGATCTTTATTATCACATGTCAAGCAGATATCTTTGTAGATCGCATATTATACAGAAATACCCGGGTTTATATAAGTTAGCTAGAGATTTGCATGATAGAATAGGTAATCCAAGTTATCATTATTCTATTGCAATCACTCGTAATCCACCCACTCTCATTTTAAAACCCAACTGGCAAACTAGTCCCATTATCCCCAGTCGGAGCCACCACTTTAAATGGAAAAGGAGCTTTCTTAAGGTCCAAACTGGGTGGTTATCCCCCATGTTGGAGCAATGGAAATCTGAGGCTTCAACATGCCTTAAACTTTATCCCCCATGTTGGAGCAATGGAAATCTGAGGCTTCAACATGCCTTAAACTAGATTTATTTATTTATGACTAATTTCAACCAATTGTGTTTGAATTTGAATTTAAATTAAACACTTGTATAAAATTTCAATAAAAATAAAATAAAATTTAAATTTAAATGTTGAAAAATCTATACAATTTTAATATGTTAAAATTTAATTTAATTCAATTTTAAATTAGTCATATATATTTTAATATTTTGTAATTGTTTCCAATATAAAATGTTTTTAAAAATATTAAAGATGTGAATATAGCACTTATCCAATTTTTTTAATGCATTTTAAAAAATGTACTTTTATTTGAATCTAAATTAATTAACTTTGTTGTAATTACTATAATAATTTTATTATAAATTAAGCCTACTTTAATTAACTTTAAATTAAAATTAATATAAAATTTTAACACAAACCTTGTTCACATTATCTTATTATCCAATTAGAGTAGGATTTATATATAATAAAGCCAGATTCATAATTTTATGTAATGCAACTTTTAGAGATCGATAACACACCGCATCAGTTTTGCTTCCCAAGTATTTGTGCTTTCTATTGCAAGGGGTGGCAGGAGGGGGAGGGATTCTTCTCAATCTCAAAGGAAAACTGGAAGTCAAGTATGCCTGATGGCTATGACAAAGAACCGACAACCTAGCGGCGCTGTATGTACTATATGACGATCTATAGATAGCTAAGAAGCAGAGGATTCCTTCAATATTAGTTATTTGTGACTCTTTCATTGTTATCGAACACCTCTTCAAAGGTTCTAATCCAAAGAACAACCAAATCTCACTCCTATGCAGAATCCACGCCTTGTTGAGTGATTTCTCTTCAAAATATTATTTATGTGTAGTGAGAGGACATAAAAAGGAGGCTGACTTGCAAGCCAATAGGGCGTGCCAAATAGATGTTGGGCGATGGATGTGAGATGAATGGGTCAATTGAACAACATGCCATTCGATGAAGAGGTTAATAATATATGTTGGATCCCTTTCTCCTAAAGGGATGTATCAATCCAAGGTTATAAGACATATAAGCACAAACTATAGAAGGACATCCCGGTCCCTCTCGATCGCAATCTATATCCTTTTCAGCTCCACCTCCAACTGCAAGCCTAAAGATTGCATCGAGCTTTGCAAGATGGCAAAATGTTTGAAGTTTGATCGTTTGTTGGATGAGGTCTCCCAGGTTGCAAGGACGGATACATGTCAACATCTAATCTTCTCCCATGAAGTTGCCATTACTCAGAGGAACTCTCTTCCTATGAATTTTAAGGTGCAATGGTTCCTCTCTCACTAGTGAGGGATGAGTAGGATTTCCATATGAAGGCGAGCACGCTTGCACGAGGGAGAGGAGCAACAGTCACCGACAAAGGAAACAAACTTAGAAATACTGTAATTCTATCTATATCCTCCAAGGATGAAGGATGACACGAGGAGGGATATCCTCTCTCAATGAATTTTGGTATTACACAAACTTCTCCTCTGTGTAATATCGACCCCTTGGGAAGAGCTCGAGCCACCTATAAATGGGGCCCTCTAACTGTCTAGATGAAATCTTTCACAACATTAATTCCCTTGTTGTAGATAATTTCATAGTGCATTTTTCATATCAATTGGTTGGAACCAATGGTAAGTTGAGACGTCCCCTCCTCAAGCTTTGGGGGTCCTTTTTAATGACCAATCTGTCCACACCTCCCAATTTCAAGAAATTCAGAGAAACGAAATCAAGCAGAAGATGAACCAACATACATAACACATTCTCTTTCTCCATGAAGAGCTCCTAAAGTAGAAACCACAGATAGTCTTGCTAGTAAATGAATTGTACTGGTTTCGCCTCCACTATGCAGATTTACAAGCTCACAAAAATAGGGGTGAGGGTCATAGCACAACTAGTAGTGCGCTAAATGGCCCGTCTGACAAGTTGATTCATGGCTATAGTTGCAACAATTTTTATTTCATGTATATCAAGAGTAAGCATGGAGTGAAACTTTTTGAATCCACCTCAAGGAAATACTCAGAACAAATAGCATCTTTGTACCTCATGCATACTTCTCCTGGCTTTTTAGTTACGTTCTGGGCGCAGATGTTATAAAAAGCTTACACATTTTTGTTTAAAAAGAAAAAAATCTTAGTTATGAGAAATTCAATGAAAACAACATACATCCAAAAACAAATGTCATAATTTCCCATCTCATAGAGTGTTAGAGAATGTGTACCTATTTGACCAAGATTATGGTGAATGCCTATGATAATTGCACATACAATATTTAATGCGTACGAATATACAGGTGCATATAGTAAACACGCATGAATATACACATACATACAATAAACAAACACAAAAAAGCGATCTTGTATAAATTGGTTGCCTCTTCAATGTTATCTTAACTATAAAAATCACACATAATCACATATCATATTGAATCCCATCATTTTGATAGGACCCCCTCAATGTATGAAAAAACCCCAAAATATTTCCAATAAGCGACCAACAGAAGATGAAATTGAAAAATGAATCTTATCGAGAGGAAGAATTGAGAATTTCATGATAAGCGACCAACTTGAAAAATGAATCTTATCGAGAGAAAGAATTGTAGATGAGAAGCACACAATGTCTAGAAGGGATTTTTCTCAGTTTCCTTCTCAACTCCTCTCTGCATCACGAATAAACCATAAGAACTCCAATTCGCCACACACGGGTGCCTCCAACCGAGACACACCTCCGTTCACAACCCAACACTTCAACACATCTTCGTGCACACTTGCATGATGGGCGGGCGCTCACCCGAGCCACCAAGACACCCTCGCCAAGTCGTTGCACAACCAACACCTCCGCACGATCACCCCGGGCATGTCTTGCCCAACACGTTCACCTCTTCACCAAGAGCATTTCACCAAGTGCGACTCAAGGAGAGCGCATGAGCCATGCGCTCATCTCTCCTCCAAAACTGCGCACAAGTGACTTGCCTCCAAGAGAGTAGTGCATATGAACTATGTGAAGTTGCTGTGATGAGTTCGTTATTGAAATGCATCCCAAATGCATTATACTTATAGTCTTCATAACATGGGGGTGGGGCTGCCCAGCCGACCACCCAACCCATGGTTGCACACCCCTTGGTCATCGTTTAATGCTCAAGATACGAGTCGGCCCGCCCTCCATGTGAGTCGGCCCCCATGCTCATCACCAAACGCTCCAACCGGGTATAAACACATCGCTCTTCGTTTGTCATATCACATGTTCGTCGCATGTTATGTCGCAAACCGTAGCTTCGCACTTCGCCAAACGCTCACTCAACCAGTTGTTCAGTCATGCACGACTGCCCGTCTTGTGCGCGCGCCCGATCGCCCGGCACCCAACCGCATCGCACACCCGAGGACCTTACACATACCCTCAAGCAAGAATTCCATAATACAAAAAATTCATTTCCTTTCCAACTATAGACTTTCCAAAATGCTCCTAAGATCCAAATACATTTGCTTTCCATTTCTTACTTCTTATCGATTTGACTTTGACTAACTTCTCGTTCTCCCTAGCGAGACGTTTTTTTTCCATTTTTCCCAACTTGAATCCATCCCATGTTTTCTGGCGGATTTGAGTTTCTCTTATGAGTGTGGCTTTTGTTGTCTTTATCCCTTTCTCCATATGCCTAATCAGCCGAAGAAATTGCATTTCTAGTCTTGTTTCCAGAGAGATCAATGAATGATCTAGAATTCAAAAGGGTTTGTTGGGCTTGTCCTCCTTTATTTTTGAATTTGGTTGATCTTCTATGACATTTTTTTCTTCTTGATTGCCTTGTGCTTCCTTCGGTGATTCCTCTTTGACACATACTTCTTTCTGATTTTCTTTTGCTTCCTCTTGATCTAGGGTCTCTTCTTCCTTGTATATAATATACTGCTTTATATGAGCACCTTCTCAACATTTGGGCCTCTGACTATTTTTCCGAGCTCTGTTATTTTGCACTCGCTTGGGTAAATTCTCGATTACATGTAATGTTTCATAACACTCAACATTGCAATGAAACATTTTCATAGTCAAGCTCTTGAACCCTTACATATTTGGAGTCATCATATTTATCTCGGCATGAAAACATTTATTAAAATCCATCTCGATGGATATTCAAGCATGGGTATTGAGGAAATGCTCAGTTTCTAAACTACTGCAATAAAATTTCCTTACTACATTTCCAATATAAGTTAACGAAGGGAGATTCCAAAGATGTAGGGGAAGTTTTAGGAGCCTTATCCAAACTGGAGTCGAGGAGATTGTCGCTGTAATCAGATCAAAAGAAGGGGACAAAGGCTGCATGGAGAGACCAACACCACCCCTGAACCTGTGCCTGGAATCCCAAATACCATTCTTATCCTCACAATTATCAAATTTAACAACAACAAAAACCCCGAGCCAGAGGGTAAATTTATAGATCATTAGATAATAGAGGTTTCCATGAATCAAAAATCCACTTATGGAGATCAGCCAATCGCGACTAGAACCCATTAAACCTATAGACCACACCTTGTTCTAAAAAATATTTTTCTCAGCTGAAGGCTTCATCCCCAAAGGGAACATCAATAGGATCTTGTTGAACTGATGGGAGAATAGATCCAGCTTTTAACATGGCACTGTAAGAAACCTTGGCTTGAGCAACCCCGGAAGAAGAGTTATCAAAACAAGTTGCCATACCTTCAAGAATACTGACTTCACCTTGGATTGAGTTTCCCAAGGGGAAGAAATTGCATATCCAACCGCTATTTCGTCAAGAGAGACTGATGTCACTATGGGTTTCGAGGAATTCGTCATTCAACAGAGGTATGCAGGAAGATCTGTGCAATGAAGGGTTGGTTGCGCTAAACCCCTAATTGTCATGGAAACGTGGAGGGCGGGAGCCATAACTTTTATGGGTTGATTATTTATTGATTATAGTTATTAACTAGTTTTATTTTTAGATTTATTAAATAATTATATAGTTAATATGTTTCTTTTTGTTATTTATTTCAATAAATAATTGATGTAATTTGATTTTAATTTATTTTTTCTTCAAAAATATATTTAATTAAATTAGTTTATTAATATAATATTATAGGTTTATTTTGATACCATATTTGATATTATTATTTATTAATGATATAAATGTATACACATTTATTATTATCTTAATTTGTGTTTTATTAAAGTAATTATATACAAATAAATGAAGACATTATCATACCTTGCAAACTATAACAAACACAGATAAAACAATAATTTTTATAAAAAAAATATTAAATATAACTATTTTTATTTGTTATTACTAGTGATAATAATATAAATTCATATTAATTGCACATTTATTAAGTAATTATATAAAGGATAAGTTCGCTAATAGACCAAAAAAACATGTATGTTAGGAATGGCTAGTAAAACATAACTGAGGCTATATTTGTGTGCAGAGAGAGAGATCATCCCTTCAATTTGCTGACAATATTATATACATACATATATGCACGTGTATAACATCATTGGAAGATCAAAGGGATGCATCCCCATATTCGTGGATGGCATCCCTATTGAAATTGTTGACCTAAACGCGCTTGCAATAATCATTAACCCTTGAAATTGATTGATGTAGGTTTTAGCCCTATACATAAATTACCCACAAACAAATTCTTAATAATAGAAAAAAATATACAATGGCGAGAACATAAAATATGCACAAATATTTTCTCCTAGAATCCAAACTGGGAAAATCAAATTAATATTTCATTACATTTCTTTCAATGTTACAATACATTATATACATTCTGAAGCATACATAAACCCCAATCCATTAACCCTAGATTATAATATAATCATAGTTCCCTTGACCGGATCTACAAAATACAATGGACAAAATCATCATGCCCAAAAAACCACGCGCCAAAACCATGCACAAAACTATGGGTAGGTTTGCCCACCATCCTTGGGTTTGCATAACAAAAACATTTCCCAAGGCACTAGCTTAGACCTTGTGTAGAGGGGTGCAGGGGGGGTTGTCGGCCCCATTGCAACCCCCCCGTTTGCGCCCGACGCAACGTAACAACACCTGGGACTAGTCGTGGAAATAATATAACATATACCCAACAATTGATGAACAAGTTGTTTATAGAAGCATAAATGAAAAAAGTCATATAGAAGGGACAAGGAGATTAAACCTATAAAATATAACCCTTGTATTGATGATTCCTAGAAGAGAGAGTGATGCTCATGGGCCTATTCAAGCAGGTAACCTATTATGAGCAGACCTCCAATTACAATAACAATTCAAGAAAGTATTCCAACACTATTAGTATATTCTTAATAACCAAACCATAACTACTCATGGTCCCATCATTAATGAGTTTCAACTACCTAGTGTCTCGTATTTGATAAGCACGATCCTTTTACATTAAGTAGCTACCCATCAACTATCTAATGGGCCTTATTCGGCAAAGTTGGCCTCATACTTTAATTGGCTAACTCATAAGTATCCCAAATGTAGGTAGATTGGGTTAGGACCTTAACATGTCGTCCTCCTTTAGTTGCAACTTTGTCCTTAATGTTGGAGGGGTAGAAACTATTGTAAAATCCTTGTTTATTGTTATTTTCCATCTTTTGGGCACTTACATTGGATCAATACATATCAAACAATGTGGTAGCATAGTTGAAATTATCTGGTGGCCAATACCACTTCTGGCTATAGCCAAATTGGCCCTTCTTCATCAAGTTCCAATGGACTGGTTTGTGCTTTGCAATCAAATCACACTTTCATCTCCAAAAAAGACACAAGAAACACAACATATATCTTGGAGTGGGTTGAAACAACCAATTTGCAGGAAACTTGTTCAAACCACTAGAGGATCTAATAGGGTCCATAAAATTTCAGTGATAACTTCTTATGGTTTTTTTCTTTGAGGGTTGTTTGTTTATAGGGTTGAATGTGAAGATAGACCTAATCTGGTTCTCCAAGCAATGCTAGTCAACCTTTTTTCCATGCCATTTTTTGAGCTTGAGCAAAATTTTCCTTAAGCATGTGGACAAAAGCTACTTTAGTGTGGAGCATTTGTATATGCAATCTCATTCATGGAGTTTTGATGTGCTTGGTAAATATGAAGCCACTTCTAGTATTTTTTGCCATAGACAATTTCATATGGTGTCATTCTGGTAGCGCCATGCTAAGAGGCGATATGCCACCATTCCAAAGGGGTAGCCACTAAGTTCATTGGTGCTATCTATTTGAAGCGAAGCATTTTGAATAATATTCCAAGCACTCATTGAACACCTTTGTTTGGAGGTCTATTTGAGGATGATATTAGGTGCTCATTTTCCAGTGTGTAACATAAAGTCAAAACTACTCCTACCTAAATTTGTTGGTGAATGTGGGATCTCGAATCTACAAAATGGAAGTGGACATGCCATATAACTTGAAAATTGGGTCCCTAAAAACATGGGTAGTTGTAGAAGGCAGGAATGGGTGTGATAGGTTACAAAAGTGAGCATATTTGGAAAGGTGGTTGACAAATGCCATGATGATCGATTTTTTATTCATTTTCAGAAGGTCCATTACAAAATCCATGAAAATTTCAGTCCAGATATTGGTAGTGGTCAGACTACCTGAATGATCCTCACTCTCTCACCTGTGTCCCTCTAACAAACACCACATGTAGCTACAAAATCTTAGGTGTGTGCTTCCATTCCTTCCCAAAAGAAAAGGCACATAGCTCCTTCATACGTATGCTACAAGCGAAGTTATGGTGGTAGGAGATGAATGTGGCTCCTCTAAGACTCATTGTATCAAAGTGGAAATTTTCACCTAAAGTCTGCACCCTTTATACTTTGAGGTGTCTTGTTGCCATTTATATCCCCTATGAGGATTGGGATCTTCCTGAAATAGTTGGGTGAGTTGAGCCATTGTGTCGATTTCCAACCATTCCTCACATGCTTTGACCAACCAATCCGACAATGTAAGGATAAGGAAAAAATATATCCTTTCTCGTCATAATTCAACAAGAAAACATACATCACATTGCCTTTCTCATATATGTGCTTGTAATCATACAAATCCATCTTAGTGACCCAATTGTGTTGATCCATGCATGATAATGTATGGTCTAGGAAATACTTCAAACTATGATCATGATCTTCATTTGGAAACACCTCCTGATAAGATATGGGTGTCAAGTCTCAACTGCATTAAACATGGCCATCATCTCTTTCTCAGAGGGATATTTGCCCAAAATTTCTATCCACTGCATCAACTTAGCTCCCAGACCCCTACCTGATGCACCATATTCCAATACAAAAGTCTTAGTGAAATTGAGCACTAATAAGATGGGTGTAGTGTTAACGACTTACTTTAAAGCTAAATTAATTGCTCGACAACATCATTCTATACAAAGGAATTCATTTTTAGGATCATTTTCAAGGGGGTTTCTCTAGTGGCATGTAAGTCTTGGGAAGCCATGCAAGCTCTTCAAGGTCTTAGTCTATGGTTAATCTCGTGTAGCAACATATTTTGTTGGGTCCACTTTTAGGGCATTCCCATTTGACAATGTGGCCCAAGTATTAAACCTTAATTTGAAGCCTCGAAAACATCTTTTCCATAATGTGTAGAGAACAATTGGCGGCCTTGAAGGAGAAATGGGGCTCTATCAACATGTACCACATGGTAATCCCATGTTCTGTTGTAGGTCAAGGTATCATTAAATAATGGACGCAAAAAATTGCATAGGTAGGGTCATAAAATCTTGTTCACGTGGTTCTTAAAGGTGGATGAAGCATTGCAAAGTCCTAAGGCCATCACTGAGAAATCATAATGGAATTCACGTGTGTCAAAGGTTGTTTTAAGGATGTCCATTTCCTTCATCCTTGTTTGGTGGTATCCTAAGTAAAGGTGCAATTCTTTCATGAACGCGGCTCCATGAAGCTCATCTAAGCGATCGTTGATAACTAGTTCGACAAATTTGTCTTTGGTGACCAACTCGTTGGGAACACAAAAGTCAACGCACATGTGCCAACTACCTTTGTTCTTAAATACCAAGACCACGAGTGGTGGTGAAGCGCTCCTTCTCAGATGTATGACTCCAATCTCCAATAGTTCCTAAATGATCATATTCTATTTCACTCTTCTATGTAAGTGGGTGCCTTCAAAGACACATATTGGGTGGTTGACCACCTAGAACCAAGAGGATACCATGCTCATGCTCCCCACATGAAGTTGGAAATCCATTGGGTGTTTCAAATAACTATCGATGTTTAATTACAACCACATTCAAATCAATGGGAATCTCTTGCGGGGGACCACACACCACTTGCACGACATTAAACTGGGTAGTGAATTTGGAGAGACCTTTCTTCGACAGCTTCTCCATGTTGTGAGAGTTGATAATTTTGGGGGAGCCGAACTTAATCCCTTTGAGTGTATGCTCGTGCCCTTCCTTAATGAAGATTGTGTACAATTGCTTAAAATCCATTGTAACATGACACAAAGTGTATAACCA
Organism: Pinus taeda; assembly: GCA_000404065.3. Classification (NCBI taxonomy): domain Eukaryota; kingdom Viridiplantae; phylum Streptophyta; class Pinopsida; order Pinales; family Pinaceae; genus Pinus; species Pinus taeda. Next base: position 48,763 of record APFE030136119.1, read on the forward strand.
TTCCACACCGAGCACTCCATAATAATTACCCATTTCAATAGCAAACATGTGAGATTTGAGCTACTAGTCTCCCATTTGAAGTTTTACATTTCACTTCACCCTCCCCATCTCATCATAACTCCATTGGCTATCGTAATTTGAAATCCAAGCATTGCATGGACATAACAATTTGTTTCTCTCGTCACTCTTATATGGATAAAATTATGGGCGCTGCCACTGTGAATGAAAGAAATCACCTTACAGTTCTCGATGCAACCAATCAACTACAAAATTTGGGGGTGCAAAAAGATGTTGTACAAGGCGCAAAGGGAATTCTGGGGATCCTCACAAGGAGCTTCTGAGGTTGTTCATTCCTGAGGAGGAGGGACCCAATCGCTGGAACTTTGGGTCAAGAATGTATCGTGATTGGTCTTGGAAGCAAACATATGTTTGAAATTGTTCTTGTCCTTTACATTTATGCCCAGGGAAATCGTTACCCATCACGATCGTAGCAAAGTTTGAGGTGTTGGTGTTCTGCCATTTCTGCTCAGTAAATGGGAATCGAGGAAGGTGTTCCATTTTACTACCATTGTTGTCATGTTCCTTTCCTTGATGACTGTGTTATAAAATTCTTCAATCTCTATATTTGAAGCATCTGCAGGGCCGAAAGTCATGTTGAGATTTTCTGTTTCATAAATTAGGCAAAAATCTCTAATGTGTGACAACAATAGGATTTGTTGCTATATTAGCTCCAGTTAGTTGGGAAAGAGTTAATGTATCCTATATTTGTTGTGAGAGGATTTATGAGTCAGTTAGGTTCTCTTGGCTATAAAATATATGCCCGTACAGATATTTGAAGTGTGAGAGTTTGTGAGGAAAATGATTATTTTGTAATCTCCTGATTAATAATAAGATTGTCGATGCCTCTGTTTGGTGGACGTAGCCCAGATTGGTTGGGTGAACCACATTAAATGACTGTCTTTTGTGTATGATTTTAAGATGTTGTGCTTGTATCTGTTATATTCTGCTGTGCACTGTTAGATTAACGATTGGTATCAGAGCCTGCGTGGAGGTGAATCAGTGGACCTGCATGTAATGCGTGAAGCGCCAACATATCAGAGCCTGTGTGGAGGTGAATCGGTGGACCTGCGTGTAATGCGTGAAGCGCCAACATATCAAAGCCTGCGTGGAGGTGAATCGGTGGACCTGCGTGGGGATTTATAGCCAGAGTCCAGGGAGCTGTGGCTGAATGATGTAAACTCTGGTGTGGTCCAAAACGTCGCTATTCAACAGTTGGGCATTGGCTATTCCTCTATGGCTTTCGTTCGTATTCTCATCCTTTTTTCAAAACCATTCGGATGTGAGTGGCCGATGATTTCCGTTATCATTCATTCTTCCATTCAGATGTTAGGGGCCGATTGTTTCCATATGAGACAACGTTGACACAACGTAGGGTTAAACTTTGCCGTGGACTTGCGTGTTAATGCCAGATGGTGAAAACTCAAAGTGCCCGGTTTGAAATCGAGAAGTTTAATGGAAAAAATAATTTCGAGATCTGGAAGGTGAAGATGTACGATCTGCTTATCCAACATGGTGTGGCAAAGGCGTTGTTGGGAAAATCCAAACAACCTTACAACATCACAGATAATGAGTGGGCCGAGATGGATGAAAGAGCAATAAGTGCTATTCGACTGTGTCTGGAGGATGATGTCCTGTTTAATATCGTGTCAGAGACAACAGCTGTTGGTTTGTGGACGAAACTGGAGAAACTGTACATGACCAAATCCTTAACCAATAGGATTCTCCTGAAGCGACAGTTGTACAGTTTGCGAATGAAGGAAGGTACATCAATTGTTGA
>APFE030136119.1:51945-72944 GCA_000404065.3 Pinus taeda
TAGAAAACATCACTGGTAGAACAATAAAATGTTTAAGAACTGACAATGGTGGTGAGTTTACTTCCAAGGAGTTTGACAGCTATTGCAAGGATGCAGGGATCGTGAGACATAAGACCACGGTTTATACTCCTCAGCAAAATGGAGTTGCTGAACGCATGAATAGGACTCTTCTAGAGAGAGCAAGGAGTATGCTAAGTAACGCCGGGTTGCAAAAGGAGTTGTGGACGAAAGCGATGGCAACAACTTGTTATGTGATAAACCGATCTCCATCAACGGCGATAGGCTGCAAGATTCCTCAAGAGGTATGGAAAGTTCATCCTTGTGACTATTCTAAACTCAGAGTGTTTGGTTGTGATGCATTGGTTCTAGTGCCTAAACATCAGCGAACTAAATTAGATCCAAATTCTAAAAGGTATATCTTTGTTGGGTATGGTGTTGGAACAAAGGGATATAGATTGTGGGATTCTATTACCCGCAAAATCATCATCAACAGAGATATAAAGTTTAATGAATCCTCTCTTGTATAGTTAGATGTAGATAGTATATTGAAACAGGATGATGTATCTAACTTTCAGCACATTCAGTTTGATAGTATCTCTAATGATAGTCATGATGACCATAGTTCAGATACTAGTCATGAACATGTTTCAGAATCAGAACATGAACAGGTCTCAGATACTGATCATCAAGAAGTTCCTACAGATGGTAGTCAGCCAATCGAGGAAGCGCCAGAAACATCCTTAAGGAGGTCGACAAGAATCAAACGGCCACCAAGAATGTATGATGATTATGTTACTTCAGTTGCATTTACTGCTAGTGACGATGAACCTCTGTGCTATCAGGAAGCAATAGAAGGTTCGAAAAGTGACAAGTGGAAAGCAGCCATGAAGGACGAAATGATGGCCTTAGGTAAGAATGGCACATGGGATCTGGTTGAGCTTCCGAAAGATAGGAAAACTGTGGGGTGTAAATGGGTTTTCAAGCTGAAACGAGGTGTGAATGATATGGAAGACAGGTACAAAGCGCGGCTGGTTGCAAAAGGGTTTTCTCAGAAAGCCGGCATTGACTTTCATGAGATTTTTTCACCAGTGGTTAAAATTGTTTCAATTAGAATTGTGTTAGCATTAGTGGCTTTGCTTGATTTAAAGTTGCAGCAATTAGATGTTAAGACTGCATTTCTACATGGAGACTTAGATGAGGAAATTTATATGGAACAACCGGAAGGGTTTGTTCAACATTGCAATGAGAAATTTGTTTGCAGGCTCAAGAAGTCATTATATGGCCTGAAGCAGTCGCCTCGGCAGTGGTATAAGAAGTTTGATTTTTCATGTTGAGTCAGAAATATGTTAGAAACTTAGAAGTGAATATGATCATTGTGTTTATTTTAAGCAATTTAAAAATGCCATATTCATTATCTTAGTATTGTATGTTGACGATATGCTTTTAGCAAGCAAAAGCATAGAAGAAATCAACAGGTTGAAGGCTCAGATGGCAAGGACATTTGATATGAAAGATCTAGGAGCAGCAAGACAGATTTTTGGCATGGACATTTTCAGAGACAGGAGCAATGGTAAGCTATGGCTATCACAACAAAAGTATATTGAGAAAATACTTTTGAGGTTTGGTATGGATAATGTGAAGCCTGTTTCAGTCCCTTTAGCTTCCCATTTTAAGCTTTCTTCGAGTTTATGTCCTAGTACAGATGAAGAAAAGGATTATATGTCTCAAATTCCATATGCCAATGTAGTAGGGTGTTTAATGTATGCGATGGTTTGTACTCTACCATATATTTCACATGCATTTGGGGTTGTCAGCAGGTACATGGCAAATCCGGGTAAAAACACTGGTCAGCAGTGAAATGGGTGCTTCGGTATTTGAGAGGCACAAGTAGTTATTGTATTTCTTACAATAAGAGTAGTGAATTTGTTTGCGGATATGTTGATTCCGATTTTGCAGGTGATTTTGATAAGAGAAGGTCAACTTCAGGGTACGTCTTTACTCTTGCAGGTGGAGCTATCAGCTGGATGTCAAAGCTACAGAACATTGTTGCTTTGTCCACTACTGAAGCAGAATACATTGCTGCTTCTCATGCTTGCAAAGAAGCGATTTGGCTGAAAGGTTTGTTTGGTGAATTTGGTAGGTTGCAGGACAACATCAAGTTATTTTGTGACAGTCAAAGTGCAATACATTTGGCTAAGAATCCGGCCTATCATAGTAAATCAAAGCATATACCGATCAAGTACCATTTTGTAAGACAGGTTATCACTGAAATGGGAGTCTCTTTTGAAAAAGTGCATACAAAGGAGAATTGTGCAAACATGTTCACGAAACCAGTTTTGGTAGAGAAGCTACGTTGGTGTTTGGCTTCTCTTGGCTCGCAAAAAAGATAAAATAATAAACAAACAGGGTATCAGGCTAATTGTTGTCAAGGTGGAGATTGTTGAGATTTTATGTTTCATAAATTAGGCAAAAATCTCTAATGTGTGACAACAATAGGATTTGTTGCTATGTTAGCTCCAGTTAGTTGGGAAAGAGTTAATGTATCCTATATTTGTTGTGAGAGGATTTATGAGTTAGTTAGGTTCTCTTGCCTATAAAATATATGCCCGTACAAATATTGGAAGTGTGAGAGTTTGTGAGAAAAATGATTATTTTGTAATCTCCTGATTAATAATAAAATTGCCGATGCCTCTATTTGGTGGACCTAGCCCAAATTGGTTAGGTAAACCACGTTAAATGACTGTGTCTTTTGTGTATGATTTTAATATATTGTGCTTGTATCTGTTCTATTCTGCTGCGCATTGTTAGATTAACAAGTCACAACAAATTTTCTCGCTTGGTCCTCGGAAGGTGTGAATTTCGTAAAAACGTTATTCCCAGCTGACTTTGGTTGTTTTCTTTCTTATTTTCTTCTCGCCTTTTGACTTTAGACTGCTTTGTGTTATGGTTTACTCTCGATTGCCTCCACACTAGTTAAAATTTTGACAACTGGCTGGTGAGCTGATTGATGAGGTAGTTGACCTGAGGAAGGATGAGAGGCCGATTGCAACATTACTACATGGTTGAGAGTCTTCTGCTGTGATTTCATGCTAATCTCGTTGCTGTTTGTTTGACATTTCCAAATCTCTGGATGGTTGATAGGCGTTGTTGTTTGTTTGGAATTTCCAAATATCTGGATGGCTGACAGGCCGATTGCGACATTACTACTTAGTTGAGAGGCTTCTGCCTGCGATTTCATGCTAATCTCGTTGTTGTTTGTTTGCTGTGTGACAAGGTGCGAATGCTCGTTATTGTTTCTTTGCTGTGTGAGAAGGTGCCAGCGAGATTGATTGCAGTGTTCCAATCTATTCTATTTTATATGAACGACATATAAACACGAGCCCCAGCCCCATCGAATTCCATTCATAGACTAATACCAGTGGAGCCTCAACACCCATGGAATTCCATTCATAGACTGATACCAGTCTTCCAATCTGTTCTATTTTCTATAAACGACTTATAAACACGGGCCCATCGTGGATGGATTGATTGTCTGTTTGTCGTTCCAACTAATTACAATTTAAAATTAGAACTTAGAAGGTTGTCTTCAAAATTGATTGTCGTTCCAACGAATTACAATATAAAATTAAAACTTAGATTTTCACTCTCATCTTTACATTTTACCGTATTCAGGGGACGCTCTGTTTGTGCTCCTTTTCCTTTTTAAAAGAAAAAGGATGGTATATCTCGTATTTGAAATAGCAATTTGTATATAAATTGTATAACGCTCAAAAAAAGTTGTGTCAATGTCAAAGCCTAACCCGAAAAGGACTATGACACTGTTGTTCGTCATCCCGAAAGCGCAATTACCACACACATCAAAAGGATTTTGTCATATAGTCTCTTCTAACAAAAACTTAGTTCCAGATATTCCCCTGGGAAAAACCAAAAACGGAACAGATCATTATCTGTCCAGCAGTTTTAGGCCGGTTGCTGTGGCTAGTCTCCCCATTGGGCGTCAATCATATAAACATCTGATACCCTCCTATGTGGTAAAACCACACCTGTCCAAACAGATAAAGCTTGCTTGGGATCCTCATCAGCTGAAAGATTGAACTCTACATATGTGTGTTGAAATTTGCTTTTAGTTACTTTCATTTTTTAGAAGAAGATGGGAATGTTAAGATTAATGTTGAAATGTTTTAATAGAGTGACGGTTGAAACCGAACTTTAGATTAGGATTATGTTCTTGTTTTCAAGGGTGTTGTTTTAAGTTCCCTAAATGTGTGTATATTATATATATCTCTCATGTAATACATGAAAAGCAAAGCTTGTTCTGCAGTGGCAGTCTCCAGATCAGTGATCAAATTTGAAGGTCTGCTCTTGATTTCATTTGGAAGGGCATATATTCATCCAACCCTTCAAAGATGAAAGGTTATAAAAAAAATTCACTTCTACTGAAAAGTATATATTAAATAAACCCTTCAAAACAATTCCATAATAAAATAGTGTCATTCTAAATCTTAAAAATCTTAAAAATTTAAAGAGTAGCTTTAATAAAAACACTATAGAATATCAATATAACTATTAAATAAACAAAAAAAAAAAAAAAAATCTCAAATTCCATTAAAAAAAAATAAACATATGTTTCATTAGATGATTTTCAAAAGTATTTGGACTTACATAATTGAAAATATAAATATATTTTCCCAATGGAAATGGATTTCTAGTTTTCATTTATTTCCTTACATCATAAGTAGCATTCCAATCTACCTCATTTAGAGCATGATGTGCACTTAGAGATAAAAACAATAACATATCTAGTGTCTCCAAAGAAAGTCTTTATTTATCATCATTTTTTATCCTGTTTAATTTTTAGAAGCCTCTTTCACACACTAATGTGGTTGTTGGGATAACAAGAATAGCTTGCCGTAATTGCAACAAATATGGAAAATCTTCAAACCGTTCATGTTCATATCCACATAGGTCTCATGCCATACATATTCTTTTTAGGATATGATTTACAAATAGCACAAATAAATTCATTCATTTCACCCAAACATCTAGCAGTATTCACAATTATCCACAATAGATTTTTCACATAAACATTTCAACTATCTTTTTGTTGGAAAGTCTATATCATTCACTTCTTCATAATAATGTTGAAAAGTGCAAAACTTAGCCACATTAAATACATGTAAATCTATGAATCTCCTATCTAAAGATTTAATCACCTTTACAATAAAACATTTTCCCAAAAGAACACAATCATATAGTAGCCCCGATGTTTTCATCTTTGGAAAACTTTAAAACCTAAATGGATGTAAATGTACCATACTTGTGCTATCTACAATTTCAAGGGTTCCTCTTTATGCTTTAACTAAAAAAGAAGACATATGCACTGCATCTACACCAAAAATGCTTTCCAAAAATCATTTACAAAGAATGCTAATAGAAACATTTAAAGTAGTGTCAATATATGTAATATCAACATGATCCTCTTCGAACTTTTGATTCAACTTATTTAATTCAATGAGCATGTCTGCAAGTATATGGATGCAATTATGCACTTGAAATATTGTTGCCAACTCATACATTTTTTTCTCCCCTAATTCCCAAACCTAATAAATAATGCATGAGTTTAACAAGTCTTTCCATGACCTTTCCTCTAGAGAGCTGCCTAATTTGATTAATTTGTAAGACCACTAACTTAGTGATTTGAAATGTATACATTAGCTCTCTCAATTTTCCATGTCCTTTAGTTGATTTCCCAAGCCATGAATAAACTTTGTTTAAAATTTATTAATATATTGCAACTCTGGAAAATGAGATGAAGCTTCATTGATTTTTAATGCTTCCCCAAGAGCTATGCAATGGATAACTAAAAATGAGGAGAATATGAAACTTAGGAGATAAACCCTCATGAATACCCCTCATGGAAGATGCACCATCTGAACCAAAACCAACAAACTTCATCAAATATAAATCAATTTATGCTAAAAGAGTTCTCACTAGATCATACATACATTGAGTTATTCCATCCTTTATTTGAAGTAAACATATAAACTTTGTTGAACATTGACCTCTTCCTCTATTCATCAAATATGTAATATAATCATTCAATTGGTGTTCCATAATTTGATGAGTGCTTTCATCAACTAAAATTGAGTAAAATGACCTATGTAAAATCTTCTCTTTTAGTTTGTCCCAATACACCTCTTTAGAAACTTGAAGAAAATCTTTTCTTGGTGTGGTATTTGTGTATGTAGAATATTCATCTGTTAGAAGTACACATGGTGTTAATTTATACCTATTCAAGTCACATATTGAATTATACATTTCTAAATATAAATCATGTATAGCAACAAAATACATGTTTTCAATCATTGATATAATTTTCTCCTTCCCAACATTTACCATTAATTCTACATGTTTAGTGATTGGAATATTGCTTCAATCGCCCTTTCCCTCCAAAAGTTGAAAAAAAAATTAATATTTTGATTTTGCATGGCCACTTGTACCACTAACTTGAAGAGTGGTAGTTCCCTCTTTTGAAAATGGAGTCTCACTTTTAAATTTAACACGTCAAGAACATTTCATCCTTTCATTACCATTAAATTTTTTAAAACATAAGCCCATGGAAACCTTGTATTCCATTTGGATTTGAATATTATTTTGTGTTTCTTTGATGAGTTTTCTATTTCAACAAGCTCTACACTATTTGATTCATCATATTCATGTAGATGAGCATCAACTTCATTTTGAACATTACATGGTTGATTAGAATGTTGTGTAAGGCCAAATGATTCAACAATTGGCAATTGCATTTTATCCTTCTTAGGACGACCAATAGGAGTTTTTTTCAAGACTTACACCTATTAAATAAATAAAAACAATAGAATAAGTAAATACGTAAATTAAAAATCCCTTAGCAAGATTGAGATAGAAAAAATTCAACCATAGCAGGATTCCATAGGATTTGTCTATAGATTTCCTGATAGGTTATTCATTGATTTGTTGAATTATGTTTTGTAACATTCAAAGAAACTTATAGCTTTATGATAGAGAACAAACACTTCATGAAAAATCATACTGTGACAAGAAATTTGTATGGATTTAAGCAACGAAGAAAAATAAGCAAGAGTTTGAATGAGAGCATTATAGTTGTGGAGTCCAATACCCTCAATATAAGATAGATATTATTTTCATAGTTGGTAGATTAATATAATTATGACAATAAAAATTTGCACCATTAACAATGTAGAAAACAACTCCACCACCCATTCCTAGAATGGAAGGATGGCAAGCAGTTGAATTCAGGGTATCTAGCCACAATGTTGATTTCTTGGGGTGTGGATTATGTGGTGCCCACGATACATTGTGTGACCATGAAGGTTGCCATTACTTCAAAGAGTATTGCATTAAAGAATCCATAGAATGAAAAACCAAATGTTAATGAAGATATGAGGAGGATAATGAAAAATAACTTATAGTCTAGCATCGAACGATAACTTTCCTTCAGTGGATGATGGGTTGCAATTCAAATGAAAATGGAAAAACTAGATGCAAGGAAAGAGCACTCAAGGATAATCACAGAGGACCGAGAACATGTGTATAGTTGTTGAATGGTTATTCAATGTGCTTTGCTGCCCTGTGCTAGGTGTAATAGTACCATGACTGTTGCATGTATTATTGTTGCAAGTTGCATCATGTTGGCGTAAGTTGGGGGCCTTAGGGAAACGTCCCCAAATCATGATATAACTATTAAATTATATGAGGTCATTTGGACTTTCACTGGTCTCTTCTACGAAACTATCACTAGTTAGAGTGATTTATGCACTAGTACAAACTCGAAATTATCGTAAACCTAAAAAAGTATTGACAGGTTATTAAAAATATTTCCCTTCTTTTGAAATATAAAAATTTAATCTAACCTTTGTAATTGACAAGTGAATTTGATATTTTAAATTTTTTTCGAAGTGTAATTTTTTTTAGCCCTTCTAAGAAGGGTCAAAAGCCCAAAGAAAGGCTAGGAAGGGTTCAATTTTGAACACTGCTCCAGGTGGTGTTTCACACCTGTGAGCTGCTCAAATTTGATTTAATAAAGTTTGATTCTTATTTTGACATGGTATTCGAGCTATAGGGCTGAGGACAGCCTGTAATCCTGATTGGAGAGAGAGACCAACGCTTTTGAAGGGAGATCAACGCGGAATTTGACACGATAGTCGCGTCGATTCACTTCTGGCCTTAAGCGATTTTTTGTTTCAAGAACGACGCGAGTGAGCCATTCTTGAAGTGTGTCGATCGTCTGCGGTGAAAAGACTGTGGGATTGTCGAGAAGGCTACTGCTTGCATTTTAGCCGACGATTTAGGTTTAGTCTATCAATTTGGCTTCTCTGATCCGTGAGGTATCTCCAAAACGGTGGACAACTTCGTGGTTGAGAACAGTGGTATCTACTACTCAACGTGGTGGCCAAGGCCATTGTTGCGGGTTCGGGGCAATTGGACGAGGCAAAGATCGCTACTCCAGGAGACCACAGATTGTGTGGTGGAGGATCTGAATCTGTGTGGAGGAGAAAACTATAGTGGAGACTGCAGGTGGTGTGAAGAGATCGGTGGCCGTGAAAGAGGACGCAGGTGGTCGAAGGAGGCAAAGATCGCTTGCCTGGAGGCCGAGGAAGAGGCGTGGTAAGTTGTTGCCTCTGATAAAATAGTTGATGCCGTCATCATAATAATATCTTTTTTGCACACTGGTGGGAGGACTTGTGCTGGAGGAGATTTGAGTTGCCATTGTCTTAATAATAACAACAGAGGTAACCAAAGACGATCCTCTTAAGTTTCAGTTGCCACCTGTGAGGTAACCAAAGGGCACGGAGGTGCTGGTGATGGCGGTCATCCAGAGGTCACGATGGAATTTTTTTGGTGTTTGATAAGTCACGGTGAAAGGAGATTGAATTATTTTTTAGTTAAGTTTTTCAGTAAGTGCATGGTGTTGGAGGAATGGTGCCCAACATGATTCTGATTTCGGTGAAAAGAGATTGGGATTTTTTTTAATTGAGTTTTTTAATTAAAATTTTTAAATTAAAAAAGTTTTTAATTTAATTCTTAATTGAAAAAAAGGCTTATTATTTGATAAAAGGGGCAGATTTTCGTTTTTTTAAAGAAGGAATTGAATTGATTTCTTAAAAAAAGGGGATATGGGCTCACTTTTCATTAGATCTGGCATTTGTAGTAGTGTTGAAGATCTGGGGTCGATTTTTAAAATTGTTGGGGTTGAAGTTTTTTATTCATTCAAGACCAATAACCAGTTAGCAAAAGCATACCTCAATGAAAATAACACGCTGGATGGATCCAATTACTTTGGTTGGAAATTCAAGCTGCAGACCCTACTTGAGGGACACAATGCATGGACAATTGTGAGTAATGATGAGGTGAAGCCGAACTTGGCTGTAGCATGAACAAAAACAACAATCCAAGACTGGGACAAGCAAGAGACTAAGGCGAGAATGCTCCTGAAATTGTCGATCAAAGATTGCGTTATTCCTCATATCCGTGATTGCAAGATTGCACCAGAGATCTGGAAGATGCTTAAGGATCTCTATGAGGTCAAGAACACCAATCGATTGTTGTTCTTGAAGAGCAAGATTCTCTCCATCAATATGGAGGAGAATGAGGCAGTTGTAGCATTCATTTCGCGGATCAAGAAGCTCAAGAACAAGTTGGGTGATATCAATGAAGTTGTGTTAGATACAGATTTGGTCACGATTACCATGAATGGTATGATTGACAAGTATCATATGTTCATCACTATCTTGAATGCAAGAGAAAAAGCCCTCGAGTTTGAAGAATTGACTAGGATCCTCATGCAAGAGGAAGAAAGGCTGCTAACTCATAAACCTCAGAGTTCAGATATGGCCTTGATGGTGAAGAAGAAGCCCTTCAGAGGAAAGCCAAATGTATCACAGAAGAGCAGTGCAGCCCTACAGAGAAAGATGCCCCCACCTCAAGGTACATTGTTCAATAGAAATGACTTTGTGACCAGATGTTTTTATTGTGGTAGAATCAACCATATAACCAGATATTGCATGAAGAAGAAGTTTGATGAAGGCCAGAAGAGACATAAGCAACATGTAGGTCATTTTGCTGATGAAGAACAAAGTCAGAACCTTAGACTGTTCATATCGGACTCTGCGCTTTCAGCTAAGGATGATGAAGTAGATACCTAGTTTGTGAACTCAGGTGCATCCATCCACATGACAGGGAACATACAGTGGTTTGAAGACTTCAAAGAGACCAGCAGTGAAGCAAACATATATCTTGGCAATGATAAAGGGTACCAAATCAAAGGTTATGGTAATATTCCTATTGTTTTGCTTGATGGAAATATTAGACATATCCATAATGTAATGTATGTACCCAGGATAAAAAAGAATCTGATCTCTGTTTCTACTATAACTGATCAGAATCTTAAGGTAGAGTTTTATAAATCCTATTGTGTCATTAAAGACCTGTTGGATTGTATGAAGCTTATTGCATCAGATATTCGTGTGGGAGGATTGTACAATATAAATGTCAAAAATGCACCACATCAGGCATTGACATCATCTGCCATGACTACAGTGGACTTATGGCATCAGAGGTTCGGCCATATTAACTTTAATGATCTGTTGCTATTACAAAAAAGAGGTATGGTCAAACGTCTTCCTATTTTAAAAACTGTTCATATTGATTGTGATGCATGTGCATTGGAAAAGTTGCATAGAGATGAATTTCCTGTGAATGTTGATAGAAGGAAGAGAGACATACTCTAGCTGGTACACACAGATTTATGTGGGAGTATGTAGACAAGGTCGTTAGGCGGTGCATACTATTTTTTATTGTTTATTGATGACTGTACTAGATTTACTTGGGTGTATTTCCTCAGGAAGAAGAGCCACACTTTTGAATACTTTAAGGAGTTCAAAAGTATGGTTGAAAAGCAGACATGTAAAAGCATCAGGATTCTTTGCTCAGATCAAGGGGGAGAGTACAAGAAAGCTTGTGTCCTCAAATACCGCAAAGATAATGAGATACATCAGTAGTTTACAAGTCCCCACACTCCTCAACAGAACGAGGTTGTAGAGAGGAAGAACAGAACCCTTGTGGAGTGTGCTCACAGGATGTTAAAAGGTAAGAATCTTTCTAATGGTTTTTGGGCTGAAGCGATTAACACTACAGTATATCTAAAGAATATGAGTCCAACAAGAAGTTTAGATTTCAAGACTCCTTTGAAGAATTATTTGGTTATAAGCCTGCGATTAAGCATTTGAGGGTTTTTGGCAGTAAAGCCTCTGCCCATATCCCAAAGTAAGATAAAAAGAAACTGGATTCAAAGGCCATCAAATGTATTTTTGTTGGGTATTGTACATAATTTAAGGCTTACAAACTGTTTAATCCCTCTACTCATAAAGTTTTTACGAGCAGAGATGTAGTGTTTCATGAGTAGGTTAATGATGGAAGCCATGAGAGTGCTAATGAAGAATGGAATGTGCCCTTGTTGGTGGAAGAAGAAAGTGATGGATCAGGTGACAACAATCAGCAGATGCAACAACAGCAGTAGGAAGGGAAAGAAGATGATGTAGCTGTCAAGCCAAGTCCAAAGAATGATGATTAGACAAGGTTTGAAGCTACCCCACCACTCAGGAGATCAGTTAGGAATGTTCAGTTGCCAGCAAGATATAGGGAAAATGCTTTTATAACTAGTATGATGAATGTTGTTGAACCCTCTAGTTATAAAGAAGAAAATCAATATAGTGAATGGAGGGCTGCTATGGAAGATGAATATGAATCAATCCTCAAAAACAAAACTTGGGATTTAGTTAAACTACCTAAAAATAAACAACCCATAGGATGCAAATGGTCGTATAAACCTAAATTTAGAGCATATGTGAGCATAGATAAGTATAAAGCTAGGCTGGTTGCAAAGGGGTATTCGCAACAAGAAGGCATAGATTATGATGAAACATTTGCCCCTATAGCTAAATTAAATACAATCAGAATGATAATTGCTCTTGCTACCAAACACCATTGGATGATTCACCAACTAGATGTTAAATCTGCGTTTTTAAATGGGGACTTAAAAGAGGAAGTCTACTTAGTGCAATCTGAGAGGTTTGTCAAAAAGAGTGAAGAACATTTAGTTTGCAGGTTGAAGAAAGCATTGTATGGAACAAACAAGCACCTAAGTCATGGTATGGCAAAATTGATTCATTTTTCCTGCAACATGGTTATAAAAAAACAAAAATGACCCTAATCTTTATACCGTGTTTGATTAAAGAAACCAAGGAGTAGATGTCACAAGTCTTTGAGATGAAAGACCTTGGAGAGCTACATTATTGTTTGGGTTTGGAAATCTGAAGGGATTTTGGACAAACTTTTTTGTCACAAAGTAAGTATGTCAGGAGCTTACTGGAAAAGTTCAGAATGGATCATCACAACGCTGTAGCAGTGCTTTTACCACAAAATTTAAAACTTCATAATGATGATGGATCTAAGGAGGCAGATGCGACTTTGTATAGATAGCTAGTTGGGATTCTAATCTACTTTAATACAACTAGGCCAGATTTGGCTTACGCAGTCAGTGCATTGAGCCAATTTATGTCAAAGCCCCTTGAAAGCCATTGGGTTGCAGCAAAAGGTGTTTTGAGGTATCTCCACGGAACCTTAGATTTTGGCATTGTTTATACTGATTCGTGTGATGTTAGATTGATAGGTTTTTTAGACTCTGAATGGGCTGGAAAAATAGATGATAGACTATCCATAATAGGCTATGCATTTAGCATTAGATCTGGTATTGTTTATACTGATTCGTGTGATGTTAGATTGACATGTTTTTTAGACTCTGATTGGGCTGGAAAAATAGATGATAGACGATCCATAATAGGCTATGCATTTAGCATTGGAAGTTGAATATCAAGCTACGTGTGTAGCAACATGTGACGCAGTTTGGTTGAGGAGACTTCTCCTTGATGTTGAAGAAGAATAGAAGGCTGCAACAGTGATCAAATGCGACAACTAGAGCTCCATCAAACTTGCAAATAATCTAGTGTTTCATAAGAACGCAAAGCATATTGATACATAGTTTCATTTTGTCAGGGAGAAAGTTCAATCAAAAGAAATCCATTTTGAGTATTGTAATAGTTGTGATAATGCTGCTAATATTTTTATCAAACCTCTTGGTAGAATCAAATTTGAGTTGTTTAGGGAAGTGTTAGGCATATCTGTGAATCCATTTCTCTATTAAGGGGGAGTGTTGAGATTAATGTTGAAATGTCTTAATGGAGTGACAGTTCAGACCAAACCTTAGATCAGGGCTCTGTTTCTGTTTTCTAGGGTGTTGTTTCAACTTTCCTAAATGTGTGTATATTATATATATCTCTCATGTAATGCATGAAAGGCAGAGCGTGTTCTACAGTGGCAGTCTCTAGGTGGTGTTCCACACCTGTGAGCTGCTAAGATTTGATTTAATAAAGTTTGATTCTTATTTTGACAGGGAAAGGATCAAATTCTAAAGATTTACACTTTTCTATTGATCTAGTCAACTATCTTGGAATCTCCCATTTTTTTTCAACAGAAAAAAATCACACCTAGAGCAATTATGACGCATACTATAGCGCTTAGAAAAACTCTGAGACGTGCATAGAACTGTCGCGCCTGGATCAACTCTTAGGCATGCATAATCCTATTGCGCCTTGAATCTCCCAAATTACACTTTACTATATCAGCTATCTTGGAATCTCCCAAAATTTGAATTATGTAGACAACTTAATCTCCCAAATTACACTTTACTATATCAACTATCTTGGAATCTCCCAAAATTTGAATTATGTAGACAACTTTTCCTGTTGCCAGCTTTATCCGCAACCACATAGAATTTAGTTTTTCCCAGTTATGTGTACCCCTCCCAATGCTTCTTTGAAACAATTTCTTTCTAGCTTCCTCCGAATATAAGAATCCTCCTGTAAGGACTTGCGGTCCTTGGCACGCCCACCGGCACAAGTGCAACGAGTTGGTTCAACCACTAGGCGTGCGAATTGACAAATAACGAGCTCAAACTTAATGTGCAGAGGAGTCATGTGATAATACGCACACGAGGAGGAGAGCGACTTGATTTTATAGCATGGGGAGCATGAACGCTCAACCCACGGCCGACTTACAAACTCAACAAGCTGACCTATACTTGCGATGCGTTAGAACAAAGGCCGACGGATGTTTGGAGGGCGTTTGCGATGGAGTATAGGGCGTGGGCAGGTCAGCTGGGTAGCCAAGACCTCGCCCAACGCACGATATAAATAAACATATCGTGGAGCTCATTTGGAGCATCACACTTTGACCTTCGATCAAGGATAAGGCACAGTTCACATTGATACAAGGTGCGGGTTGGTGTGTAGCCGGATGCGCCCAAATCTTGGGCAAGGCTACACGAGTTAACGCACGGAGGTGTATCGGGTGAACAACGTAGGGTGAGTAGCGCCCGTCGGTCGAACGAAGGCGTGCACGGGTGAAGGCGTGGGCGCCGGTTGTGCAAAGGCGTCCACATGTGAAGGCATGGGCGCCCGGTTGTGCGGTTGTGCATGGGTTTTTGGGCAGCTCGGGTGAGCGCCTACCCGTCATGTGAAGGCAAATGCATGGGTGTCTTGGTGACTCGGGTGAGGTCGCCCGCCCACCGTGCGAAGGTGAACGAAGGGTGACTTGGGTGAGGTCGCCCGCCTGTCGACAAGGTTCGGTTGTGAAGTGCGGAAGGCAGCTCGTGTGAGGGCACACCCACCCGCCTTGGGCAAGAAAATCTTGGCTATCACATGGAGGTGTGATGATGTTGTAAAATTGGCTAAGTATGAAACTTGGGGTTTCCAAGTATACTTGTAAAGCATTGTAACTTTGTAAAGTTGTATAATATATTATTCGGGCAGACTCATCGTTCAAGGAGTTGCCCCTCCCTTTATACTGTGAAATTGTGTTCTTCATATATAATTGTTGTTGATAATGAATGTGTATGGGTGTTCATTGGTATAAAAGAACATTAATAATTACTTGGTTGCAAAGCACAAACTAAGTAGGATAAGTGGTTAGGCGTAATCCATGAACATAAGTATTGGTGAAAAGAAAGTGTTCGGTAGTGCCGCACCTCGCCAAGCGCGGTTGAAAGACTACTACCGACCCTGGGGGCATGACACCTCTTGCCCCAACTTCTACCCCTCTCCTTGACAAGGTCCATCAAAACATTCTCATGCATAGGATTTGTCTACGTGTGGGATTATAAACAATTATCCTTGGAAGCTTCTCCTTTCCTGGTTTCCAAAACCCTGTATACCCAAATCTAATCTAATTTAGTGGACGACTTGAATGAGAGGACCTTCCCAACGGATTTCGACCATCTCAGTGTTGGTCAACTAAGGTAAGGTGGCCTAAATGGAATGGTTGAGTTTGGGTGAAGTCTCCATCTTATGTCAATCTTGCTTCAAGTGAGACCATTCATACAAAATACTTGAGCGAGGTTCCACAGAAATGATGGTGCATATATTTTTTTCTTAAACAGAATCTCACAGTGAGTATCTCAAGACGCAAGAGGTCAAACTTCATCAACCATATTCCACTATTCCTTCCTGGGTACTTCCTGGTTTCCAGAAATACGAGCTGAAATTCCTTAATGCTCGAAATAACCCACTGTGCTCTACAAAAAATTTAACTGCAAATGGACTGGGTGTGAATGGTGAGCCTCAAACTTGGGATCATATCTGATTCGCAGAGCTCTGATGATTGATCAGCATGGAAGTATTTGGTTAGGTTGGCATCGATTTTAATTTATTTCAACCATCATTTGCTAGAAATACAGTTGATTGAGGATCCATTAATGAGCCTCTGAAGAAAACAATTGCTCACGCGGCTTCTTCAAAGAGGCTCGCTTCAGTTTTAGCCCCTCCTCCATGACACTGCATTCAGAGGTTATATCCAGGTAGATTGAAGACATTACTACTGAAACTACGAAGGGTATTGTTGAGGCTTACAATGTTTTGATCGCACGGAGATGAAGATTCTAATGACGACTTATGAGAAACGAGATCTCACTCTATGTTTCTGTACCACAAGGGTACCTATTCTGCTGCCTTCCCTGGTGTCTTTTTTAGTTCTGATTAAGCGTATTAGAAAATGGAAGGAAACCGAAAACCAATCATTGATTCTGTTGTATTTGATGGATTCATGTTTGCAGTTTTTTGTGTCAAACTTAGCGTGTCTTGCTCTCTTTTATTTTGTTTAATTCTCAATCCTTCTATATAGAAAATATTTTTGCTGACAAACATGTGTAGTATCTTTTGCTGGTAGATTTCTCATTGTTTGGTGCAGGCATTGAGTTGGCATTTTTCCATGCTTGAACCTACGATGGCACTCACAACTTTGTTGTGGAGCACGTAGCCTATAAAGAGAGATCGGAAACTATGATTACTGGCATACATTGTGGTTGATTTTCTCACTTATATTTCATTGGGAAGGCCAAATTCTATCATTGTACTTAGAACCCGTATTGTTTTTGCATGTCATCAACCCACATGCAACAGAGTGATTGCGCCATCATGGGTTGTCGGTGTTCAGAATTTGGGGTGTCCATATATATATTGCACGAAGAATAAGCTTGTGATTTTGGGTTATATTATGTATCTTTCTACTGGTTTTAAGGTACATACATTGTCCAGAAAAAAACATGTAATCAGGAAAAATAACCAATTTATGCTCTCTAAGAATAACAGGGACCCCGGTTAGGTCAATTTTATTCGGTTCAGAATAACGGGGACCCCTGTTAGGTCAATTTGATTCGGTTCAAGTCCTATATAAGATCTGTTCACTCACGGATTTCAGCTTACCATTCGTTGTAGAGTTGGCCAATTCTATTTCATCTTTTTGGGCCATTGCATCAACATTTGCACAAATGAAGGTAGGGAGTTGTCTATAATGCGACTTTTTGAAAATTCTGGTGACGAAATCCGGCGGAAGAAATTGAGGTTAAATCTTGTTTTTTAGCAGTTAAAATGGTTTTTTAACTGCATATTTGGATTCAGCACCATGAAAAACCCCTTGGACCCTTTGATTGTGCAGAAACTAGCGATCAAATTTGCGATTCCAATAAATTGCTGCCGGATTTTGACCAGAAAAACCGGCCAGAAAAGCTTTCAAAAAGTCTCATTATAAACAACTGCTGAAGGTAGCAGTGTATTATAAACTCAAACATGCCTAAAGTTGTTCTGCTTGGCTAAACAATGCACTACAACACGTGACCCCCTGACTTCAACCTATATGATTGTAGCAAAAGCATTGATGTTTTCCATCAATGTTCCCATCGAAGTTATTTGGGGCAATCCCATAGCTATGCACTCACCTCTCGTGATTAGAGGAAGACTTGACGGGAGTAGCTACTAAAAGACAAGTATCCATCAATTCCCTGATTGATATGCAATGGTTTGCCTTAATGATCTGAGCTTTTTAGTGTCTCCATGTAATAAGTCCACAGAGTTTGGGTGCATGCTCATTTCTCGGCAAACGCCACCTTCCAACCTTCCCCCGCAGAGTTTGGGTGCATGCTCATTTCTCGGCAAACGCCACCTTCCAACCTTCCCCCGCAGAGTTTGGGTGCATGCTCATTTCTCGGCAAACGCCACCTTCCAACCTTCCCCCGCTTTCTCATTGTAATGCAATTTTTATGCAAGTGGAGTTCGAATTTTCCAGAAGCAATGTGAGTGCATAATGTTTTAACTAAAAAGAGAGAAGAAAAAAGAAATCTGTGAGTGCATAATGTTTTAACTAAAAGGAGAAGAAAAAAGAAATCTGTGAGTGCATAATGTTTTAACTAAGAGGAGAAGAAAAAAGAAATTTGGCTGGCCCTCAGAAATATGGTCATGTTTGTTGGAAAATTAATCCCAACTACCCTGTTAATTAGACTGACAACAACCATACATATGGTACACCTCAACTGCAGCTTGAGATTTTGTTTGTAGGTTGAAGCACTGAAGTTCTGAGCAGAAAGACCGAAGTGTTATTGTGCAAACCGACCATTCCACAACACATCAGAGAGTTAAAGCACTTAATGAAGGATTGGTAAATATGTATGGGTAAACATTTATTGTGCTACTTTTACTTGCAGTCTGCAACCTCAAAGTTGTATGTTTTTTTTTGGTAAGCAAAGTTGTATATTTTGATAAATATGAATGTAAATATCATTGTGTTTTATTGTGCAAGAAAGAAAGTGTAAGTCTGAGAAGTGAAGATAAAATTGTGAGCAAATTGTTACTGTGTTTTACTATGTGTTACTCAGCAACCCCAGTGAAGTGTAAATCGCCTTGAAAATTTTTATTTACATAGTGAATGTGCAGCAGTCTCATATCTCTCATATGAATTCATTTTCATTCATTAGAAATATAATCTGAAGTCTTATTGTGTTGCTCCAAGCTCTTACTCTGTTTTGCAGTGAGTAAATTTCTGTGTGTGTGTTTTCAAACCTCTGTCCAGTTGCGATTTGCTTGCTGCAACTGGAGATTTGACCTCCGCAACTGATTAGAAGAGGGAGACTCCTCTCTGCCCCCTTAAATTTTTTAATAATGTTAAATAAAACTAAAATGAATAGTGCTGGAGCAATGCTCGATGTCTTGAAATCAAAGCAAGCCAAAATCATCAATGTTGAACTTCGAAAGAGAAAGGTGATTTTTAAAAATGGATGATTCACAGAATTTGTTGGAAAGTTGAAGAAATATGACAATACCCAGTAAAGGAAGCAGACCTAGCAATCACGTCCAGATTGGGTCTTGTCAAATGAGGGGCTGAATAAGAGGGTATAGCTCCCAAAAATCTGGCTACTAGTGGTATTATTCTATTTGTTGGCAGCCAATAATAAAATTCTATCTCAAGTAGTAATAAGGAAGGGGTGCTTCCAAGAAACAAACAGATGTAGCGGATGCCTGGAGGAAGGAGGAACATTCAATCATTCACTAATACACTAAGGAAGGAAACCTAGAGATGATCCTCTGTGATAGCAATCACGAAACACTCGCTCAAACAGAGACAAAGATGGACAACATTATGTCAAGTGAAACACACCATGCGAGTAGAGTGAGTTCCATATGCTGAAACCATAAGTTCAGGAGCATGTCGTCGACTTTATGCATTAGACCAGTCATTGTACCACACTCTGCATTTCATTATCCAATGATGATTAATTTGATCAAGGGTTTCCATGCACCTCAAATTCTCCTAAGTGCCACGACGGATGGATCCTCCATGATTATTCATCCTGTGGCAAGGTGGAATGACTGCTTGAATTGCCATCATTAAAGATCCTTGATCCTCCCACATTATCCAATATGATGATGCTCTGAGCATCATTCTACGTGTGAAGTTGTTGATTTCGTCTTTTCATATTGTCCTAGAGGATGCTCCAATTCTAGATGTCATGTTGCACCTGTTCTCCATGCCCCTTACGTGTCCGAGTTCCAAATTGGGGGATGAGGGAAAGCCATTTTTTTAATTTCTAACAATGGACTCCAACCTCCAATGATTCGAAGGATTATTGATTTCTTAATTGATCCCTGATGAGTTTTGAGCCCCCTTGGCAAGTTTAGGCTTCTAGATTCAAATTTATAGACGCTTTAGTTCCTTCTTGGCTGCCACAATGTCGACGTAATTCCTGGTGGGTTATCCCATATTTCCTATAGTAGCAACATAGGATGGTTCTTCCATGTGATTTCTAATTACAAACCCAAAACCTGCATTGCCAGGGAAACCTCTCGAAGAACCATGAAAATGGATTTTAGAAGGGAGACTTTTGCAACTGGACATATTTTCATTGGAATTCTGGATTCTACAGCGTGAAATGTGAGTTTTTGAGCCAACGTAATTCTGGAGAAACATTTCGCTTATCGTCAAGGCTAATGGTGAAAGAGTAGACAACAGTTTCACAGATATTTGGTGCAGTGATATTACATGCATTGGAAACCAAAAATCTAATTTCACAGTAGATTTTGTTAGCTTGAAGGAAGGGGAAACACCCAGAGTTCCAATTTTTCATGTCTATTTTCCCATCGAGTTTGGATGATGTTCAAAGTGTCATTTGCCTTTGCCCAAAATGAGTTCAGCAATCCTATATCTGTGGAGAAAATGCAGAAATAGGGTAACAATAATTCCGAGTTTTAAAATGAGCCATTGACGACTATTTTTAACAGTGAATGTGACTACAACCGAGACTGAGACCAATGGGTAACTTGTGAGAAAGAGGACTTGGTCATGTTGTTGTCTTAATTGTTGTAACAACTACCACCTTTGGAGGTTGCAAGCAATGTAAATTCCATTACCAGGATAACTAATAAAAAAGCAATGTAAATTCCATTACGAGGATAACTAATAAAAAGGAAAATTTGTTGGGTCTATTTCTTTAGATTGTTGACTACATACCTGAGTTTGTTGAGTACTTTTCTTCATCGATAAAATAAACATATTTTGTGTTAGCGTTGTTGGGGTGCTGCTAGGCTGGTGCTCTAGTGCAACACAAGTGATGCCGAGAGTTTTAATAGTAAGTTATTTTGATGCATTCAAAGACATCAAAAAAGTTATAAGAACATGTTAACATCAATTTTTTGGTATTGTTTTAAAAAAAAAATTTGTTGGAAGGTTGGACCAATTCATTTTCGATTTAAATTAGATTAAATTACAAAAAACTAATAATCTCAAATTATTTTTAATTTTATAAACCTTAAAATATTATTTCATTTCATTTCTTCCCCCAAAAAAATTACATTTAATATCATTTGATTCTATAAACCACGTATTAGATATCAGATATTAAATGTAAATGTGTTAGAAAACCTGCACGGATGAATCTAGCTAGTAAAGGTTGAACACACAGCTTTGCAGAGCAAAAACACTAAAAGAAAATCGAAAGAAGAAAAGAATGATTCATTAGAAAATATGTTACAATGCTCATGATATAGCATTACTGGGTGAAA